>BMAO01033833.1:0-221956 GCA_019973975.1 Trichonephila clavata | reverse complement strand
TCAAAAAGATTTTGAATGTCCGCTTGTGGAAGAGAATTCCATATTGCTTGCATGCCCTGCAAAAGTTCGTCTTTTGAAGCTGCAAGACGCGGATCACTAGCGAGATGCCGACAAACTAAATCTCACACGTGCTTTCTAAGCAACATATCCGGTGAACAAGCAGGTCAAGGAAGAAGTTGCATGTGTTGGGCTGAACAGAAATCTAGAACAGTTTGCAACATGTGGGCGTCATTATCCTGCTGAAAGTTAGCTCCAGGGATGCCTCGAAGGAAGGGAACGACTTCGGGCTGTAGTACTTCATGGACGTACCTGTTGCTATTGAGATTTCCCTCAATTCGTATCAAAGTGGATCGTCAATGATACGAAATCGCACCCTAAACCATAACTCCGGGTGTTAGACCACTATATCGTTTGATAACGCCCTCTGGAAGGCAGTTCACGGGCATAGCGTCTAACACGAATGCGGCCATCAGGTTCCACAAATAGAAGCGTGATTCATCTGAAAAGACAACTTGGTGCCAATCAGCGTGCCGGGCTCTATGCTCATGAGGCATTACAGATGCAGCCGTCGATGGTTTGCCGTGAGAGGGATCCTATGTAAAGGCACCCTTGTACGCAATCCACAGTGCAGCAGACGGCAACGAATTAACGAAGCCGACATTAGTACACCTTTAGCAGTAGACCAAGATGCAACTGCTTGGAAAGCTGTACGGCCATTCACCTCCATGTGGAGCAGGTGTCGATCGTCACGCGCTGACCTCACCTTCTGTCGTCCACTGCCAGTTTTTTCGAGTTGTTCAGTGCTCTTCGGTCCACTGCTTCCAAACTCGTATCACTGTGAAACTGTTCCGCTGCACACGAGCCCCTATTGCGCGATAGGAAAATCCTCCTTCTCGAAAGCTGACGATCCTCCCCCGTTCAAACACAGTAAGTTGTTGTAATTTTTCCTTATTTCGTCGTGGATGCATACTTAGGTATCACTAAACGTTCGCCAATAAAGAATAATCATTAACTATTTTCAATGTCCCGCTACAGCCCTCTATTTATACGCTTTCAGCATCAGTTAAGAGGGCTCTGCTTACGCCACGCATGTGCGATGGCTCTTGAAACTTTACTATTTTACTTAACATCCTATAAATTAATATTTGCTGCAAAGTTCATTTAATTCTGAGGATTTCCTTCATGGCGTTGCATTTTTTACATACAACAGTGTATATGTACAAGTAACTACCTTTTGAAATTAGTTTTTAAAAGTTCGAACGAATTTTTAAAAAGTAAATGTATTTATATTTCTGTTTAGCTTACGATATAACAAAACATACAGCATATCATCAATGTAGAATTACATATTTTAGTCCTGTAAAAATATTTGAAATTAGTAATGTCAGATGGCACGGGAAAAAAGCGTTGACGTAATTGTCAAACTTGTTATTTTATCACGGGAGAATGTGAGATACTCGAGGTGAAAAAAGTAAACATAAGGTAATAGTTGTAAATAAATTGTCTTTATATTTACAATGCGTTCTCTTTTAAAAAAAGGAAACTACGGTGCAAAGTATACGTACATTATCACTGTGAAATCATAATAATTTATTTAGAAAATTTACATTTTGCAGTGAGTTTAATGAATGCAATAATAAATAATATATCTTAAAATTCCAGAGTCGCCTCCATAACATTACGAAAAATAAAATATTCGAGACGCTCACACATATGTTATGTTATGTAGTTGATATTTTTATTGAAAAGATGTGGATAATTAGTTCATATTAAGAATACTTAATTGATTTTCTTTTACAAATTCTGTTTTTTAGCGTAAACTACAGTAATTTTGAATCGGAACCTCCTACGGTGTATTTTATATACCAATGATTGTAATTAAAAATAAAGTTCAGAACACTATAAAGAAAAAAGAACCACACTGATCAGAATGATGTCAAATTTGAACGAAATATTATTGAAGAAGGTGAAAAGCGTATGGCATAAGAAAATAATAGTTCCAAATTTCATCAACAGATGGCGCAGTAATCGTCTAAATGTGTAAATGAAAATACCTGTCACATGCCCGACTCATTTCAATTATTATAAAAATGACGGGTACACGACTTTTCCTCACTTCAACATCTGAGAATTTCGCCATTACTGTCTCATTGAAGGACCACACTCTGCTTGTGTTAAGCTTTTTTACAAGAATAATAACTGTGCACAAATACCTCTTCAGAAGTTCGAACATTCAAGGGTATGAAAAAAAGGCGTTGGTACGATGCCTGTCCTGGGTTTGGAGAAATGATTCAAAAATTTGAAGCGACAGGTTCTTTTCACGCATTCTGGTAGAGGGAGGAAAAGAGTTAATTCGACAATAGTTGAAGAAATGGCACAGTAGTGCAGAAGGAGTCGAGCGGTGGTTTGCCACCGTGCAGTGCTCGGGAATTAATTGCCTGAACACACCGTACAGACCTGTGAGCCCGTGGCATAAAATTCTACGAAACATATTTCATTGCTATCCATACAAAATTAGCCATGTGTACAAGAGTTGCTCCCTTCTGACCTTCCAACATGAGAGACTTTTGCTTTAGAAAATCTTGCTGGCATGGAAGTGGACAATGAATGTCCGTGGAAAATTTTGTGGTCAGACGAAGCCCATTTCCATCTGACAGTATTTGTCAATACACATAATAGTCGAATATGGGCAACAAAGAATCCCCCCAACCTGTACCACTTCATCCTGCAAAGATCACTGTGTAGTGCGGGTTTGCGATATTATTTATCATAAGGCCATGATTTTTCGTGGAGACGGGTACTTTTGGTCCTGTTACCGTTACCATCACTGGTCAGCGCTATGAGTGTCTTTTACGCAACTACGTCTTTCCAGATCTTCAACAGCGTGGTTGTGTAGATGGGATCATTTTTATGCAAGGTGGTGCTCCTCCGCACATTGCAAATCCAGTGAAGCAGCTGCTGAAGTAGCATTTTGGAAATCCCAGAGTTATCAGCCGCCATTTCCCTGCAGCCTGGCCACCAGGTAAACCTGATCTTAATCCGTGTGACTTCTAGCTGTGGGGCTATCTAAAACATGTTGTTTTCAGTGCTCCGATTGCACACTTAGCCGAATTGAAGTCACGCATTGCGCAACACATTCTGAACGCGACCCCGGAGGCACTTCGATCAGTGATGGAACATGCTGTTTCTCGATTTAAACTTGTTGCAAGCAACGGTGAACATCATATTGAACATGTTTTACGCGTCTCGCGAAATTTAAAAACTAATTTGATGCATACTTTTTATACGGTTTTTGGCCTCAGGACAATAAAAATCCGATTTTTCCCATCCCATGTGATATGGCCTTGCTCTGGTGGGCGAGCTTACGTAACTAACAATATCACACCTGAACAGTATACTTGGTTCAACGTGTAACTTACACTTTAGCTGTAGTTTTACGATTCACTGTCATTTCTAATCGAATCCTTTTAAATTATGGTGCTTACAGGGCCCTATGTTGCTGAAATTTGGAATTACTTTTTTGTTTTGCCATACACTTTCCCCCTTCTTCAATAATATTCCGTTCAAATTTGACGTCATTCTGATCAGTTATTCTTTTTTATAGCGTTTTGAAACTATAATTATAATCACCATGTATACTATTATACCAAAGTTTCTCATTTATATTTTCCAGTTTTCATCAGACAGTCGAAGATTAATATTATTAAAAAGTTATCGTCTAGGGTCAGTAAAACGTTTCTATATTCAGTAAGAGTAGCCCAACCACAAGTTGCGTTCTATTTAAACAGAACTTAAATGTGAATAACATTAACAATTAATTTTCCTAGTTCTATATTAACTCTGAGTGGTTGAACGTGATCGAATAACTTAGGTCAGTATTTCTCAAACTGTGGGGCGCGTCTCCATAGAGGGGCGTGATAATCTTATAAGATATGTGAGCATATCGAAAAGTCGAAAATTAAAGATTTAAAAAAAATATTAATTTACTGAAATCAAAACAAAATACATTTGAGATAATAAAAAATACACATTTATAATAATATAATATACATATGAATGCATCAGTACTGCACAATGTATCTGATAATTAATTTAACAATACTAAGTTAAGAACAAGTTTAATAATTACTAGTTTTTCCAAGGGCTTGTACAAAATTATAACGCAAAAATTTAATACTTATCTTGATAATTAGTACAGTTTATAATTTAAGTTGATTGTAGTTTTAGCGTCAAAGTTTCGTTTTTTTTTAATTCAGTACATTGTTATTAAATGGAGGGAGGTGCTGTGAAAATTATGATTGAAAATTGGGCCGCAAACATCGAAAGTTTGAGAAGCACTGACTTAGGTTGATTTGAAGTTTTCTTCTGTACCACAGTTTTATATTGTTGACTACATCGTTTTGAATCAAATATTGCAGGAAAGATTTTTAAGGGTTAGAACATGCCAGGATCCGTCAAATTCAACATCTTCAATACCCACTATAATGCCCACCGTCTCAATCTGATGTCTACCATTCGAACAAAAGTTTCTTCTTCAAGCTCTGGGAGTACTTCAATCCAGTGAATATTAAATGCATCACAATACATTAAGAATTTTGAAGAATGTGAAACTGTGTATAATAATGCAATATTGATTACCAAATTTACCAGTGTACTAAAATAAAAATATATATATATTTTTTGAAATTCCGATTCCATTTTTTTAAAAGTATTTTTAGAAAGAAATATTTCATACTCAATTCAAAACCAGCCAATTTAATATTTTATTGATGTGCACCTAAAATGTGGATTCCAGTTGCTAATTAATGCGGCAATATGTTTAATTTTCATAAAAGTTTAATTTAAAATATGTAACATATGTTAAAGGTTTTTATAAAAGGTTAATTAAATTAGAGTGAAACGAGCTTAATGTATTTACGTGTTATACCGTCAACAATACTTCAAATGAAAAGGCGTCTCCAGCAAAGATGTCTTAAGACTCTTAGAGGCCCTAGCCCCAGAGAAATCTCAAGAGTTTTAAGGCCCTGGGCCTTATGCAAAAGTAGGCCCTACCTAAAATCTTAAAAAGTAGGCAGTATATAGATATGCATTGTCAATACTCTTTCAAATAGTAATTCTATACAAATAAAAGTGCACGAATCACAATCTCAAAAATCTAGGCACAAACAGGCTCGACCGATGGCCGCATTTCGACTAAATGAGTTAAATGATTGCTTATGGTTTAAGGTCTAGGCGTAGACATGGACAACGGTCATCACATAATAATGCAGTCTTACCATTTTTACCAGTTGACATGCAATTTGAAATTCCCTGTTTTCGGAGAATATGTACGAGAATGATATTTGACAATTAAAATTATTCTGATCATGATTTTATTAAGACAAAGTCGAGAACGAAACGAGGCGCCCACTTAGAGTGGGGCCCTGGCCCAATTGGCCCATGCCTTAAGATGTCCCTGATTTTAAGCGCCTTGATATATAACTCAAACTTTTTCCGGACATACACGAGAGTAAGTTGAAAAGTTATTGGCCTGAAAAAGGGAAGCAAATTTAGTTTTTCTGCCTTGTCTACGTGTCATTAGTTCATATGACGAGTCTAAACTAGTTCTCTTAAGTAATTTGTTTGCACAAATTTTTGCATTAGACGTCTTGCTTATTTTTCGTTAAAATGGATAAACTTGAACATTGCGAGGCCAAAAAATTATTCGTTTTGGATGGAGTAATCACTGAGGAAATTCATCCTAAAATGACAAAAGTTTATGGAGACTCTGCTCGTTCCGTGTCAACCGTTAAAAAGTGGACAGCTGAAATAAAACTTTTCGCTCGTCTCTTGAAATGATCCCCGTGAAGGACGACTAAAAACCGCAAACACTCTGGAAACCATCGAAAAAGTGCATGGTATCGTTTTGGACGATTGGAACGCTGTTGTAAATATTCTATTGTACTATTATAGTATTTTTTAGCTTTTAGATCTCAGTATGATATAAGGATACTGGTCTTTGTATTGGTAGCTGCGTTACAAACAAAAAAATTGCCGAGTGTAATAAAAACTGTTAAGACTCTAAATTTCTTATAATAGAGTTTAGTTCTTCCAGAAAAGTTATGTAATACGTTAAAACTGTGGTTTTTTTTTTTTTTTTAATTTTTTCAGTTCATCTGTTCGGGAATTCAGAAAATAATTAACATTTTTTAATACATTGCACGCGGAAAACGCATATTTAAATTTCTTGTCATTTGTCGCAAGAACACGAGTCACGTAAAATACATATTTTACTGATTAGTGTGGAAAGTGAATATATATGGCAAAAATAAAAACAGAAAAGAGTAAATGAAATATCGTTTAGAAAAATGAGGTAGCTATCGATATATTGCAATTTCAATGACAAACCAACACACTCGCGAAATGTACAACCTTCACAAAATGTGTAAAAAAATTTAAAGTTATTGTAAGTCGACAAATATACGACATAGCACTTAGATAAGTTTATTTAAATAAACGACAATTTCTTGAGAATCCCCAAAATTTTTGGTTATTTTTATGTTTTTTAGTTATTTTTTTGATTCAAAGTTTTAAAGGTATTTCAACATTCCTTTTTCACATTAAAACATAGTTTTTCTTAAAGAAATCTAACATGCACAAAACTGTTTAGTAAAAATTACAGTCAACATCAAAAGGGAAAAAAAAATTAAAATAGCTAAATTTTCTTCAATAAACAAGGTAATCTTCTATTCATCAAGGTAGTCAAGGTATTTTTATATTTTTTAGTTATCTCCTTTTGTTTAAAGTTTTAAAAGTATTTCAAAATTCCTTTTCAAATTGAAACATAGTTTGTTTTTTTAAAGAAATCTGACATGCAAAACTGTTTAGTGAAAATAACATAACAGTCAACATCATAAGGAAAAAATATTAAAATAGACTGTTAAAGTTTCGGTTGGATTGTCGAAACCGCCAAGTATTTTCTTGCCAAATCGATAAGTGCGTCAAGTCTGGTAACTCTTTTGATTTTTGTATCAGTGAGGGAGAAGTCGGATTTTTTTGTGGTAGAGTTGCTACTTCAAAACACAATATACAAAAACGCGCCAAATTAGCGATTTTTCAAAATTTGGCGGACCAGTGGCCGATTCAACAATTTCACCAAATTTTCTTCAAAAAACAAGGTAGTCTTCCAGTGTGAAAACTTTTAATAATTTAATTCCAAATTCACGTATGATTTGCTGACATTGCACAAGCAGAAAAATCATTTTAAAATAAAGCACTTAGAATGCAGAAATCGGTCAAAGGATTTCATTTCGAAAAAAAAATAATGATAATATAAAAGAGAACAATTTGAGGGGAACAATAATTTATTATCAGTGATTCCTTTATTAGAAACGAAATTCTAAATAATAAAAATTATATAATTTTCAAATTATCTAAACTACTAGTGGTAAATCATTATTCATATAATATTTCGTTTAATTTAAAATTTTGTCAGTTTGAAAAGTTATATTTATGATTGTATTATTGTATTCTTTAAATAATCTTTTCCATTTCAAATTCTTGGAAATTTTGTTTCTATTTTTGCAAATTAAATGTTTTTAAGAATTAGTCAGTGATTATTCTTTCACATTTAGAACATTTTTTTGAATTTAAAAGAAATTCTATCTAAGCTATTATAATTTTAAAGAAATTTAAAATTACTCGTTCCCTTTCAACTAAAGTTAGTAATAAAATATTTTAATTTTACTTTAAAGCTACTATATCTATATATATAAAGGAGAAAAGCGACTCACTCACTGACTGACTGACTGACTGACTGACTAATCACGAAATCTCTGGAACTATTCAACCTACAGACTTGAAATTTGGTAGACATGTTCCTTTCATAGAGTAGACATCAGCTAAGAAAGGGTTTTCCAAATTCGAAACGCAAGGGGCGTTACGGGGGGTTAAGGGTTTTAATAATAATTGTTTCCATGTTTAAACTACTTGATGTACAATCTTGAAATTGGGTAAGCGGATTCCTTTCAGAGAGTAGAGATCCGCTACAAAATGAGTTTGGTGAAAATCGACCCCCAAGTGGCGTTGCGTTATAGATAATTAGGGGGCGTTATAGATAATTATTTCCATTTTTAAACTATTCGACGCACTGTCTTTAAATTTGATATATAGATTCCGTTCGTAGAATAATGATCAGTTACAAAACGGGTTTTGTGAAAACAGACTTCTAAGTGGCGTTGCGGGGGATTAAGGGACGTAATAGATAAATATATCCGTTTTTAAACTACTTCACCTACCTGCTTGAAAATTGGTAGGTAAGTTTCTTTCCTGGAGTAAATATCCGCTACAAAATGGGTTTTAGGAAAATTGACCCCCAAGGGGTGTTGCGGGGCGGGGGGTTTAAGGGGCGTTATAAATTCCTATTTTTAAGTTATTAGACGCACAGTCTTGAAACTTAGTAAGCAGATTCCTCTCATAAGGTAGAGATACGCTAAAAATGGGTTTCGTGAAAATTGCCCCCAAGTGGCGTTGCGGGACTTAAGGGGCGTTATAGATAATTATTTCCATTTTTAAACTATTAGACGCACAGTATTTATATTTGATAAAGAGATTTCTTTCATAGAATAGAGATCAGCCATAAGAAGGTTTTGTGAAAACAGACCTCTAAGTGGCGTTGCAGGGGAATAAGTGGCGTAAGAGATAAATATTTTAGTTTTTAAAGTATTTGACCTACCCGCTTGAAAATTGGTAGGAATGTTTCTTTCATGGAGTAAATATCCGCTACAAAACGGGTTTGGAGAAAATTGACCCCAAGGGGTGTTAAGGGCAGATATAAATAATTATTTCTTTTTTTAAACTATTAGATTCACAGTCTTGAAATATGGTTAACAGATTCCTCTCATAGGATAGAAATACACAGCAAAATGTGTTTTGTGAAAATCGACCCCTAAATGGTGTTGCGGGGGTTCAAGGGGCGTTATTGATAATTTTTTTGCATTTTTAATTAATTGGACGCACAGTCTTCAAATTTTGATAAGCAGATTCCTTTCATAGAGTGCAATTCCCTACAAAATGGGTTTTGCGAAAACAGACCCAGAAGTGGCGTTGCGGGGCTCAAGTGGCGTTATAGACAATTATCCCCATTTTTAAACTGTTCGACGTACAGTCTTGAAATTTGATAAGCAGATTCCTTTCGTAAAGTAGAGAACCGCTACAAAATGGGCTTTCGCGAATATCAACTACCAAGTTTAATTTCGGGAGTTAAGAGGCGTAATCGATAAATATTTCCATTTTTAAACTACTTGATCATCCTGCTTGAAAATTGGTAGGCATGTTCCTTTCATGGAATAGAGTTCCTCTAAAAAGAGTAAAATGAAAATTGACCCCCAAGGAGGTTGCGAGGGGTCAAGCAGGAGTTACAGAAAAAAATTCCTGTTTTTTATTGTTAGACCCATATACTTGAAATTTGTTAAGCCATGTTTCTTTTGTTGAATAGAGATCCACTAAGAATGTATTTTAAGCAAATCAAGTTCTGGAGGGTGCAGGGGATTACTGGGACGTATTGACAAAAAAATTACTTTTTTCGAGCTACAAGGACTATAATAATGAAATTGGGTTTGCATTTTTCTTTTGTTGAGTTGAAATCTGCTAAGAGCGGTAATTTGGGAAAACGGTTCTCAACGGGATTACGGGGATATTTATAGTAAAACTTTTGTTTTTTTTCTGTTAGATTTAGACTTGAAATTTGGCTTGCATGTTGAACTTACGGAGTAGAGATCCACCGAAAATTGGTTTTGCGGGAATCCACTTGGTTTTTGAGTTACGAAAGAGCAAACATCATTCTATGCTTTAATTTTAGAGATTTTTAGAAAATACAAATTAGATGAGTTCTGCCCTTTTTTTTTATCAACATGTGACAGATACAGGTATAAGTATATTTTTCAATTCAATTGAATTCTTAATGCTAGGACTTAGATATCAATACTTTATACATATATATAAGCAGTAAAAATTTATAAAACATCATGAAATACCCAGCGAAGCGGGCGGGTAACAGCTACTATATATATATATATATATAATATATATTATATATATACACTAAAGAAGAGGAAATTCATTTCAAATTTCAGAGAAAATAAGTATTTGTTTACAGTGTTTCAATGCATAGAATCTGTAGTTTATTTGATAATATTTTTTCAAAGAGAATGTATACAATATTAATAATTTACATAATACCATTATTCAAAAAGTAATGGTTTAGTAATGGATTCTCTGTTAATAGCCAAAATCAAAACATCTAAAGGAATAAATTTTTTAAATTTGACTTTTCAGAAAGCTATTTGTACACTAAAACAATAATGGTTTTCACACGCATTTTCATTAAAAAATTTTATTGCCGAAATTCAAAACATGTCATAAGTTGCAATGCTTATAAAATACCTAAATGACACAGATATCTCACTTATCAATACGCATATTTAATTAGTCACGATGAAGCTTCGGAATTTATATAGGAAAAACACCATAAAAATGTTTCATGGAAAAATAAGTGACATATGGACAGAAGTCTTCAAGAACATCGCATAAAAATATTCTTAAAAAAACCCATGGCTGATATCACATTATTTAGATTGGGGAATTTTCTCAATATCCGAGTATATATAATTTCGTGTCAAAATAAATTCGAATTTACGTATAGAAAAGGAGAAAACAAATAAAGTACACCGATAGTTGACTTCAATTAAGCCATCATCAAACACCAGAATAAATCACTTAACTTCAGGAATTTGATTATTCCCTCTATTTTATCGAATAACTCACAATGAAGATCATTTAAGGTTTTTGTATATTGGGACTATATATTAGTTATTAAGGAGTTAGGTTTAAAAAGAATATTGATTGACACATGAATAAACTAAGGGTAGAAATACGTCTAATCAAACAATTAAGAAAAAGTACCGGTTGAGAATATAGCAACCCGTAAAAAGAAATGAAATTAAAATTTATTTTTAGAGTAAAAAAATATTAAAATGTAAAAAAATTATTTACAGTTTTTTTTAATTAAATTCTCTTAATTTTGAAAATAATTCAAGTTTTGTCAAAATATTTTATTTTTTTAAATATATTCTACCTATTTCTTCTATACCATATTTGGAGAAGATATGCTGCTTCAAAGATTATTTTGACCATAAGGCTACGATTCTCTAACTGTAAGGTGTGCCCCATTAGGGGGGCATGATAACCCTATGTAAAGGGCACGACCATATCGAAAATAAAGATTTTTTTTTGAAAAAATTATTATTTAAAATTAATTTATTTGAAATTTAAAAATGCAGCTAAAACGAGCACCTATACTTTCAAGCTTAATTTTTTTAATTTTTAGGTATATTCGCCGCATAACGCGCATGCCCTTTTTTACGAAGAAATCCGAAATATACTAGTATGCATTGCTCTTATGTTTTGAAGTCATTTATTCGAGGTATTATCCCAGACTTTTGAAAAAATAGTTTTTTTCTAGAACTACAACTCTTTTTTTGTTCATAAGCCAAACCATTTCTTTTAAATAAACTGTATTTTGATACATGTAGAAGTAAAAAAAATTGGCAGTTATTGAGACTGCCGGTAGAAGTGAAAACTTATAGCTTTTAGTATAAAATTTGAAATTTCATAATGTTTGAATTAAAATTATCAGCATCAATCTGATTTTCACATCTATTGACACTCCGAGCAACAACTAAATACATGTTTATATGGTTTTTTTTAAATTCAAATATATTACGGGCTGTACAAGATCATGACAAAATATAAATACAATTCAATTGAAATAACAATTAATATACAATCATATTATTTATGGATAGTATTTGTATTTACTTAAATTTCAATGTACTTTATTTTTAACAATATTTTAATTGTTTGCATCATTGTCATCATTAATTTCAACATTATTAGACTTTTTGTACTTTCAATTATTTCATTTTGTTCTAAAAAAGATACAATAGACTTATGGCAACTAAAGTAAGAAGGGAAAATTTTTTATTCAAATTTATCGAAGTATTGCGTAAAAACCGCATCGATCGTTGTTTTATATTTTGTAATTATGAGTTTTCGATCATTGAACATATTTAAATTAAGTGTTTCATTTATAAAATCAATTATATAGTGGTAGATTCTTGTCATTTGCAAAGTTAATATTGAAGTCTCCACTTAAAATCATCGGTACATTAACACATTTTTCGCCAAATCATTTTTCGAGTATTTCAGAAATTTCTTTCGTATAAATCATCAAATTTTCGAATAAAAATTGTTGTATCTGTCTCATAGATTTTCCAGGCGAAATATAAACGGCAACCATTAATATGTATTGCCCATTCTCGGAATCGCAACGAGCAATGCACAGTATATACACATTGAACTTTTCACAAAATCCATTGAATTTCACTTATAAGATATACACAGCTCTATACGTCAGCTGTATAGCTACAGATATACTGCTATAAGCATGTCGGTGACGCGAAGGCACGAGATTTCACCCATCCAAAAAGTGTCTAAGGCGAACAGAACACTGCGCGTGCGCCAGTTAGAGCATGTAGGTGACGTGAACCCATGAGAATTTCCCCTACCAAAAAAGGCCCAACGCCGCTAAAGAAGTTTTCACTTCAAAAATTATGCTAATCTCGTTTTATATTTTAAAGCTATCATTTTTATACCCGGCGTACAACGCGCACCCTTAAGTTTCGATCTTATTTTTGGTGTTAAAAGTGCACATTATGCGCCGGATTTTACCGGTACTTAAAAAAGTACCATACACAAAATTTAATACATATCGTTATAACTTGTACGGTGCATAATTAAAGTCATATTGTAGCCTTAGCTTCAAAGTACATTATTATTGCATTCAATACATTGTTATTGTATGGGGGAGGGGCGCAAGAAAATTATCATTGAAAATTGGGCCGCAAAAACTTAAAAATTGAGAAGCATTGCTACGAGGGATTTAAACATATCGAAACTAAGGGTAAGAACAAGTGAGAAACCTTGGTTTGAAGCCTTCCTCAAACTCCCAGATTATCCAGAGAGCAGAATGAGGATATACTGATATTCCTGTTTCTGTAGTTAAGTGACGTAACAATATAAGTAAAAAATGTTAATGGGAATACAAAATTACATGGAGTCATAATTATCAAAAGTATACAAAAACATTAGGTATCCTGAAAACCCTATGTACCATGTTTACAACACTTAAGATAATTAAAATCTATCAATAGAAAATGTACGTAACTTTTCATTGCCAGATTCTACAAGATGAAAGATTACTAATCTGAACTTAAAAATATAGACATAAATTATTTCTCTGACAAAAACCACTAAATACACTACTCACAACTAAGGATTGCAACGTCGGACCAAAAGTTCAATACCGGTATTCGGTATTTCTTAGATCTTAATACCGGTAGTAGAAATTTTAGGAAAAGAAAGAAAATACAGATGTCTCTTTGTTTTTTGCCAGTTTTATTAGAGAGTGTAAAAAGCACAAAAAATTAGTTTGTAATTTTAAATTACAAACAGTATGTAAAGAATTTTTTTTCTTAAAGTAAAGAACATCTTATTTATTTAAATTACAAAAAAAAGGGAAATACCACTATTTGGTCTATGGTATTAATATAAATTTGTGAAATCTGATCTTAAAAAACATAATGTACAAATTGTGATGTCACATTAAGTCTGGAACGTAATTATGTGCACAAATTACCAGCTGTCTAAAACGCTCTTTCGGCATCTACGATAGTTGGTAATATTGTTAGCAATACGCGACAGACTTTTTCCAAGAATTTACCACTAAATCTCTCATCTTCAAATAAATCTATTTCTCGTCGTATGCTTTTGGATATAGATAATTTCTGTATTGTATTTTGGTTTGTTGAAATTTTTTTACTTATCGCTAATTCTAATTTTTGTTTAAAAGACAATTCCTTTTCACTATCGATATTAGTATCATAATCATCTTCGATAACTGTACCGAATCCGAATAAGGTTTGTGGGTAAAAGCTTTAAGAAAATTTACTATACATATCATCAAATTTGAATTGGTTAGTTTCTTTTCATCGTTTTCACTTTTATTTTTAAAATCATGATATGTATATACAAGTAAGGTATACAAATATACAATGTGAATTACAAACTCCCCAGTTTAAAAAATATCGAAATATTACGTGCACTTTCTTCTCAACTACAACTTTGTTTCTACAGATATGTATATCAGACTACGAATCCTGCGTGTGTGCAGTATCGTCTGAGCTGTAATATAACAGTTTTGACCCGCTTCTTTGGATAATTCACATATTTTATCACTTCTCTTGACTGTACGATGCAACTTTATATTCACAGTCTAATTAATTTCACCCGTTAGGGAGACATAAAAACAAAAACGTATATTATTTTGCTGGTTGGTGATCCCTGAACATATAGTGGAGACAAATTTAAAAATTCCTAGTAAATACCCAAAAAACAGTATTTAAACTTGTGAATATTGGTATTACAAATTTTACAAATGGCTCAAATACCGGTATTCGGTATCCCGGTATTGCAATCCCTACTCACAACTGAGTTTTCGTTTGGAGAGGAATAACATACCCAAGCTCATCTGCCTTCCTCCATCCATCAACACCTGTTACTACAGGATATACCTAAATAATTATGACAGAATAAAAATAAAAAGATATATCTTTTAAGTAAAATATTTCAGTCGAAGGAGCCTCAACGTAAATCACCCCGATTCTGTGGTTTTAGTTGGAGAGATATGCGGAAGAGTGTTTGTAAGTCAGTATGAGAGAAGAACGGTAGAAGTTGGAATTATAAAGAGATTGAAGGATTACGCATTAAAAGATAAGAAGACTACCTACAGCTCATATATTAGTCACATTTATAGTACGTTTTCATATTTAAATTGTTAAAGAGGTTTAAGTGGCAACTAGTTACATATCTACCGTTTAAAGCAATATTAAGGTAGAAGATTGATTAATACAAATGGGATCAGTGATTAGAAGTATTCTCCAAAAACGTGACTCTCGTCCCCTTACCTCTGCTTGCTAATCGGAAACATCTTATTTATTCTGTTTTATTGAATTGTTTTTGAATTAATTAAAGTGCTGAATAAATAATTAGAAATTATCATGTCGAATCATCCTTCACTTGCTCCCACACCTTTAGTCGGGTCACAGGGTAGACAGGAGGGGGGGGGGTTACACAGGTTTTACCAGCAAACTCTGATTACAATTGAAATATGAAATTCGCAGTACACTTTAATCTGCATCTAGTAATACATATGCTAGATATACACATACATGTATTTTTTAATGATGAGAGCTAGTAATATATGTAATTCTAACAATAAAAATTTTGCAATGTTTATTGCAATTTTTCTTTTAAATAACATCACTCTAAAGCAGCGTTTCTTAAACTTTAAATCACCGTGTACCCTCTTCATGTATCAGCCTGAAGTCGTGGACCCCCAAGAATTTGAATACACATCTCCTTTACTTCCCAACACTAGGCTGAGTGATTTAGGGCAGTGATACTAAAGCTGTGGCCCGACGGCCTTTTCTGAGTGGCCCGGTAATAAAGAGCCTATTGAACCAAGAAATTCAATTACTTAAGAACAATGTAGTAAAAATTTAATGGGAAGATCTATCAATCAAACAATCAACTCCCTTTTGTTGATTGTTGAATATAAACAAGAGGCTTGGTCATGGATGAAAAGAAATTGAAACTGCCCCATAACTCATTAAAAGATGCGTCAAATTAAATATTTTGTGTGTGTGTTTGGTAGAAAGGTTAATATAGTAATAAAGTAAAAGCCAAAAAAAGGAGGTTTAATGTTTTGATTAGCCACCCATCCGGTATAGTGGTTAGTGACGCTGACTGCGGTGAAGAAGAGCCTGGTTTCGAATCCCGGAGAAGGCATGGATGTTTGTGTTGTAAGCTCCCGTGTGATACATTGCGTGGTGCACGAGATTTATAAATGTCCTCAATAAAAAAATATTTTGATTAATTTTTTTAGCGTTGTTTTCTGCATTATCCTCATGCTGCAGCCCGCGTGAAATATCTGTCATATTTATATGACCCGGCGGAGAAAAAGGTTGAATACCCTGATTTAGTGGTTCCTCAATAATCCTAAGACTGCTTCTGCTACATATATACACACATTATTTAACGCTTCTTTTTTTTTCTTCTGAGAAACAGTAAACATATCTAATAAAAAATATTTCGAAATACTAATTGAATACTAACGAATGAATATTCTTGATTGAAATACATGTTCTAGCAGAGTTTTTTCATTTGGGGCAATTTCGTGATCTAGTCACATTTAAGGTCACGAGCTTTATCTTTAAACAGGAAATCTTAACATTAAAGGAGACTTTCACGAACACCCGGGGATCTACGCCCACAATTTAAGAACCGCTGCTCTAGAACAAGCCTATATGACCAAAATTGACCCCCATCATTGAACAACTAATTAGCATCATAAATGAGTTCCATATAAGCCGCTAAAATTGATATCAATTTTATTCATTTACAATGAAAATTATAGATAGGTATTCAATTTCACATTTTACGGCTGTAGATCACATAGCGCGCATTTATAAAAAATGTTTTAAATACAATAATAAAAGTTATAATTCTAAAATAAAACTTAGAATTTGAGGTTGTTAATGCACTGTGCAAATTGTAATTTTGAAATAGTTTTTTTTTTAAATTCAGTTTTATACTATTATTCATAATAATTGTACTCAAGTAATCAAAGTTTACTTACGGTCATATTAAAAAAATCATTACACTTCATATATTTTAACAATTGCCAATTAACATTAATTAATTAAATACGACAATCTATGTACACCTGCGTCGTATTTCATTTTTATGAGGGAATGAGTTGAAAAACCTTGGAAGTGTTGTAAAATACATAATTATTTGTGTAAAAATACACATTTCCGGTATTACGATACCTTTTCTTAGATTTTGTAAGACCATTGATAGCTTATTTTGCAAGACTGCTTTATGCCTTCATAGTGTATTTTTCTGAGGTGCGTCTGATTAGGTAAATCACTGCATTCAGTATTTTTCATTTTTATGTAGTACATGCTCTTGCCTTCATAAAGTATGTACTTTTCTTTTGTTTAACGATATTTGCACCGCTTATTTTCTGTTGCATTCTCAAGCAAATAATCGATACAAGTGTACACTCGTATTTAGTCTTTTTTAAGACGATTCGGTACCCTAAAAAACATCAATCTATCGAAATTTTTTACTATCTTATTTGAAACCTTGAATCTTTATAAACATGCCTGCAAAATTGTAAAGCTTTACCTGCATTCTTTATCAAGTTATGGAGAAATATTTGATGCTGGACAGCAACTACCACGCCCACATTTCAGATTATCTGCTAGAAAAGAGCCTGATAAAAATGAATTAATCATTTTTCTACCTCACGTGAATGAGACTGACATTATATATGCAGTAACAAATCATTTCAATAAAGAATTGAGCAATTCATGAAAAAATTCTAGTTTATAAATTGTTTATTAAAAAGCAAATGAATTTGGTCAAGATTTAAAAGTTGTGGGTGCTTTTTATGATATTACTATGAAGGAAATTAAAACTTCAAACGGATTCTCTCAAAGCACAAATACAAAATCTCATTTTGATAACTCAGATAATTAAAAATCATATTCGCGAGAATAGAAAAACTTCCCCATTTTTATATATTTGTTTTTGGTGATATATATATATATATCCCATGTGTGTGAAATTCAATACTTTTGTTATTAAAATATTTTAAGATATTTATTTAAACGAATGCACATATGCAGTCCTTAGATTTTGATATATTTTAGCTATAAAATTTTATTTGATTTTGCTTTCATTCGTATACAATATTTAACATGCGAAGGCTTTTAAAGTCATGTAAATAATAACGAAAGGCATAAACATCTTTTGTACATATTGTACATTAGCTCTGAGCATGGAATTATCTCTGAAGCGTGTGCATTTATTTTTTTATAGTTATTATGAAATATATATCGTTCATTCGTTTTCTTCTATATATTCATTATGCCAGTATACCGGTTGATTGTTTTATATTTTTGTAATTTTTTTTGGTAAGCAGTTTTAAATAAGCTAATTAACATTCCATAAAAGTTTCAGACTATTCGATGAATATTATATCATGCCTATTCATAGAATGAAAACTTCAAACTCATTTTTCTCCATGTTGAATTTTTATACATATACTACTATTCAAAACCCTAAGGCCTTTTTGGTAATTGAAGTATGGGTCTGAAGTTTTTTATACATGTTTTGAAATGTGTGTTTTGTAAAACTGTGCATGGAATTGGCTCTAACATGTTTGGTACTTTTTCTAAAAAATTTCAAAATCAAAATTAATTTTTTTGAGATATTTTGGATGTTTAATTATAAAAAAATTAATAAAAAAATTAAAGAGCAGCAGCAGAAAAAAAACCATGCACAGTTTTATGCAGTATATTATAAGGTACTTGGAAAAAAATTTGAAAGAAAAGAGACATATTTTAAAAAAGATTTAAAGATATTTAAAAAATGTTTAAAAAGTTCAAAAAATTTAAATTTTACAAACATTTTGCAACAAATTAAAAAAATTTTGTATGGAATTATTATTAAATATTAACCAGTATAAAATAAAATTAAAACCAAATATCAAATATTAAAAATAAAAAAATTGTAACGATGGTACCATATCGCCTTATCATGTAAAGGGATAGCTCATTTAACATTACGGTATAAGAGAAAAAATGCGAAACACATTTTATACAAGAAAAAAAGGATAAAAATGAGTAGTATGATAAAATAAGTGATTTTCTACAGTATAGCAAAGCCAGGATATAATATTCATGTTTTAGAACTTTTATACCTGAACAAATGTTCTGAATTTGGGTCCTATTCTTTAATATTAACCGAAGACAGCCTTAAGCCTAGAAAACAAATTTTTGGAACTATTTACATGTATTTGTAGCCCAAATTATTGGTGTGGTTGTCGCATATGAAAGAATGAATTTGGATTTGGCTTTCATACCCGTATTTCATATTGATTCTGGGTGGAGTAAGCTATAACGCCGCCTTAACTACTCCTATTGGTGATTTTTGAGACAAAACTTTTTTTATTAAATTTTACAGTTATGTCATTATTAGACGGCATACCAAGTTTGATGCCATTACGGTTGTTAGATCGATGTACAGGTGACTGAATAATGCCAGTTTTAAAAAATCCCCTCCCCCTTGTATATAAAACTATTTTGTAGCGGTCAATTATATTAATGATTACTGGAAAGAGAGAGATTTTTTCCTTGACTCTGTGTGCTGTGTGTGAAAATTCCCCAGTCCATTTTCCATAATAAACTTTCTTATTAAGGATTGTGTTTCGTTAGAATCATTGTTTTATTTTCGGGAAAACCTAATATATTTTATTTTTATTAAATTCTGGGACATTTCAATGCAATACCATTTCAAAGGCTGGTATTCTTTAATAATTTCTGTATAAAGAGCTTCTACTCTCTTCCTATTGTTCTCTTTGAAGACAATTCTGAACGGGTTTTTTTTTTAATTCTCGACATATGAAGCTGGTTTCCTTATTATTTTTCTACAGTTTCTCTTCATTTTGCAACAGTTGAAGGTACTTCATCGCAACTGTTTTACTTTAAGCTCCCATATTTTTCAAGGCTAAAATCAAAAACTTGATCTACCCATATTTGCTCAAGGCACTTATTTTAAGACCCAAGAATATTTTCAAGTTTTTACCTTCCACAGAATGTCTCGTAACTACCACATATTTCTTTTTCTGTTATTTTTTGAGAACTCTGAATCAAATGGATAAATATTGATTATAAACTGTTTCTTTTAAATTAAGAATAGTTTTGCTAATGCCCCCTCCCCTGAAAAAAAAAGAAATTTATATTGTTTTTAATAATCATAGCATAGCCTTGAACAACTTTTTTCAATTCTCACCTCTAATAGTGAATAGCTCAATTGAAATTAATCTGAGATGTGCTAAAATGAATTAATTCATTAAATTAATTAACTTAGTTGATTAACTTGTAGAATGGAATTTCCTCTGTATAAATTCCGCTCTTCTTGAGTAATTTATTTCTCCTAATGGAATGAAACAATTTTTTTTTCAGAAAGGTTTAGATTTTTTACCAGCCAAAATAATTTAAATTATAGGCTTGATGAATGAAAGATTGCTTTGAAATATGAATACATTAATTTGTTCATTTTGGAGGAAGTTTTTTTTTAAATTTTTGTTTTTCTTTTCGTTTACTGTATCACAAAATGAGGGCTCTACTGGCAATGAATCATATTATTTAGAGCCTCGGTCAAGAGACAAGGAGCTTGTCCGCCACACGGAACTAAATCATGACTTGCTTTAAGCAACTTCAATTTAGGGTTAAAAGATTTAGATCAGAGGTTCCCAAACATTTTTGTCTCATAGACCCCTTGCCATGTTTTTTGGTTTTGGGCAGACCCCTGTGTGCTTATCTAATATTAAATTTTTACAAATCTATCAATTTAAATATCTTTTTTTAGCTAGTATAGAGCTACTTAGTTTAAAAGAATTATATTTCTCTCTGTATTGAAGTATAGTGTTCAAAACTCAATAAACACACGTTTATTAATTAGATTAAAATTTAATTAATTCATAAAGTAACTGAAAAACAAAAATAGAGTTTTTAATGGGAACGATGAATCTGGGGATTCAATAACAAATTTTCAACTTTTGGTATCAATCTTGTCAGGTTTAACCCTAAATCTCCTCTGTCAGTAATGACTATATAATCCCTCCCCCCCCCTTTTTTTTTTTTTTTGGAGATTGGTAACCATGCGAAAACTCCTAATTAGGAAAAGCAATTAAAAATTTTCTCATGTTATTCTATAAAAGGTATGTCTTTTTAAAGCCAAAATTGCTTATATCCGTTTCTAAACTTCGTTATTGCTTATTCCGATCAGTTCTTAATGTAATATGAAATTCTTTTTTCTATGTGACCATATGAATTGATTGTGACTATGGTAATACAAAACATACAGCCAAAGCATTCTTAAACCTAGTTTCAAAATCTGAATAAAAGGCATTTAAATGCTGAATGTGGATTAAAACGTCCAGACGGATTGTCTATAACAAATTGAGAAAATTCCCAATTTCCAATGTTATTTTGATTTAGCTTAATTCTGGAACGAAATGCTGAAATATTCCTTGTTTTAATAAAATTTATTCTGTCACTTTATAACTCCAAATTTACCTCATTAAATTTTGTAAAGAAATCTGTTAAATAGCTAAGATCTGGTTTCCACTTGATTAAATTTTCTTTTAAAATTAAAGTCGCTATCTTGTTTAATGATAGCCACTATCATAGACCCTCTGTTACTCCTCATGGACCCCCAAATTATTTTTTTCGCTTACGTGAACCCCTTGCAAATCGTCATAGACCCCTGTGGGTCCATATAGACCACATTGGGAATCACAGATTGGCAGCGGTTTCGTGTGGCGAGAACCTCTTCTAGTAGGAGACAGCTGAGGAGCGAAAAACATTCCATACAGATTCAATTACATAAACAACTCAAAACAAACAACGTGTTGCCATCGCGTAAAAATTAAATACAGCCGATGGCGTTGGTAAAAGGCTTGAGAATAAAATGAATTATTGTACAGAAAATACATTTTAACACTAGAAATTGTAAATAATAATAATAATTGAATAGAAGTTAGGTATAGTAAATAAATGAACATGCACAACACATTAATCATAAAAATACAATGTGAATAATAATAAAAATACAGTTTAAATACTAATAAAAGTATAATTTGAATAATAATTAAAGTTCAACTTGAATAAAAAAGAAAAATGCAATTCCATCTAAACAGAGCTAGAACTTGTGACTTCTAAGACAAGCTACTGATGAACGAAAAAGGAGATGCTAGATTTCACTTGTAGCATTTTTCTTATTAATCAACATAACTGCGATAGTCCAAAGGTCCTGATTGTGAACCCACAGTTCACACCGTGAGCTGAATTAGAATCCGTAACCTATGGGTTCATAAGCACGTAGCATACCACTAGACAAAGGTGATCACTCCTGTCCGGAGGCTGTTACTGGCTTACTTAGATACAGCCACAGTACTCCTCCACCAGTGAGCCGATGGATAGGTGAACGAACGAGATATTTGTTGTTATGGCGAGCGTGGGAGTTGTTACTATTGCGTCAAGTGAGTCTGACGAATTTTGCTTGCTGCGTCAATTGGGTCTGACGACTTTGCTGCTCTTCTTGAGGGTAGATGGCGCCATGACACATCAGAAGGTTTTTGCGTGTTTCTTTTCAGGCAAGGTCACCAATGCGCTGGATTAGAACCCGCAACCTATATGTTCGTAAGTACTTAACATACCTCGAGACAAAAGTGATCACTCCTGTCCCGAGGCTGTTACTGGCTTACTTAGATACCGCCACACACCACTTCTGTCAAGTAGTGGGCTGCAGTCCTTGTGTCATTAAATCTGGTGCGCATAGAAGCCAATGCAATTTAAATTAATCGGGGCTCAAAGTCCTCACTTTGGTGTGGAATAGAAATTGAAGAGTGGTCCCTTCCTTTATCATTTGACCATGGTTAAAAATTACGAGGACTGTTGTCAATAGCCATTGTGTTTCTTGTATGTACGACGTAAATAAACAATCTATTTCACATTAAAGTCTGTGGTAGAACCTGAATTTAAGATCCAGGTCGAATGTCGTTGGAAATTAATCACAATCATTATTACTTCGATACGCTTCGATTAAATGTCACACTATTTGCTGTAATTAATTATGAAATCGTCACGCAAGGAAACATATATATTAGTTACACTCATTACATATTGCAACTTTAAAAAAATGCATGCGTGTATCAGTGTGAACACGCGGTAGAAGTTAACTTCTTTGGCTTATGTGTAATGAAATTTAAAATTAAGTTTTAATATAAAGTAATCTTATATACAATTAACAAATTTTTGAATTATTATTTAAAACTGTATTTAAAAAATAATTAAGGTGGAAAGGTGTAAGTATAAGAAAAATTTTCATTTTCAACACATAATACTACAAAAGTTTTTATTTACATTTATAGAAAAAAATCATTATTATTATTCTATTTCCACACACACGCACACATTATGCTTATGGGGGCTTCAGTACATAATTTTGTTATCAAAGGCTCGTGGTAACTAAAATAATAAATGTAGGTTTTGCACTCAATATCATTTAAAAATCTCGAAACGTAAAACATGACAAATGAAGTTACCATTTATTTTATTTGTTTAACATTTAAAACTACATTTTTTTTTAAAAAATAAATAAATAAAGATCATCAGTCTTACTATTTTTTTCAAAGATAATATGCAGGTATTTCATTAAAAAACTGGTTAATTATGTCTCTATTTTATCTTTTAACATTTAAAACTACATTTTTTTTTTAAAAAAATGAAAGATTGTCAGTTTTATTATATTTTTCAAAGATAATGTGCAGCTTTTTTATTAAAAAGAAAGGTTAATTATGTTTTGTCTACTATTTTACTCATGTTTGCAAAATATTTTTCATATTTAAAAAATATTGTTTTAAGAAGTGTTATGTAAATGAAAAAATGTATTAATGCTTTCATTTTTATATTTACTGTAACACATAAAGCTATCATAACAAACACAACATCAGCATAAAATCAAAATATCACCAGAAACATAAAATGCAAAGAAAAACAGAGATGTTTATCATTAATATATATTTTAACCACGTGAATTTAGCAAAATTGGAAATTTAATTTTGAATGAAAAGATCTTAATCTTGTAGAATGAACTATATGCGTTCATTTTCTTGTATCAATATATAGGAAAATTAACAGATCTCATAACAGATCATTTGGTATATCTATCTCATAAGTAACATTTGAAAGTTTGCTTACAATTTTTAAGGAACCATTGTTTTAAAAAAAAAAAAAGAAAAAGAATAGCTTTGTTCGTGAAAAAACAGAAAAATAGGAATTTTCAAAATTGCGAAATTCCATATCTATTTTAAAGTAATCGTACCGAATGCCGTTTTTGTTTACAAGTAAAAAGAGCCAAGATTGAAAACAGCGTAGGCTCCGGAAATTCGTCTCAATGCGCATGCGCAACTTTCAAACACTTGGAATTCCTCTGAAGAAAAAAAAAAACGTACAGTGTGTTTGAGAATTTTTTTTTAAGTTTTCATTTTTTGAGGGCTTAATTTTTCCATTAAAGTTTTAAAAATTCACCTATCAATTGCAAAGAACAGTAATTTTTAAATAAAAAATATACCAAAAATACTGTTTTAATCAATTCTCGTAAAAAATGTTTCAGACAAAAAACACAAAAACTTTTTTTAATCCGTAATTTTTAAGCAATTTTTTCAATCTTCACATTAAATACGGATAATAAATGTTTACACAAGGAAAAAAAGTTTCGTACGATTATCTTTATAAATGAGGAAGTTATTAAATGTTTAATTAAAAATCTGAATATTTTTTGAAAAATCGTAAAAAAAAAAGTTTTTGGCATTTTATTTTTTAAATGACTGAATCTAAAAGAAAAAGGCGTGAACTTATTTAATGTAGAATATCGTTTTAATAACACGAAAATAAATTCATACGCAGTGATTTAGAAATCATTTTCGTAAAAACGCATCAATTTTAATGCCTTTTAAAAAAATTCGTAACAAATATAAAATATCATTATTTTGTAATAAAAATAATTCCCTATCGTGGCTAAATAAATGATCTTTCCGATTCAGTTATTTTTTGTCTGATTTTAAAAGTACAAATTGGATGGCTGTTTTAAAATCGTCGGAAAATCGCTCCGCCGAAATGGAAAATACTTCCCTACCTTATATCATCGTGTAACGTGTAACGCGTAACGGTTAACGCGTAACGAAAATTTTTCACCTACCGTTCCATAAGTTAACTTCAAAAATTTGACATTTGCGTATTACACCATCGACCAGTTTTGACAAATTACAAAATTAACGCCAAATTAAAAAAAACGTCGCCAAATACTTTTACGTATGCGCGAAATGGATTTTGTGTTAGTGCAGGTATGGAAACAGTTTTCCATTGTTGGTTGTATATTGCGATATTTGGGGCTACGTTTTTCCATTTGACAAATTAGTCAATGGTATAATACATATAAGTACCAACATTTTTCATCAAATATTGAATTAAATTTTATATGAGTGACATTCTATCTTGACTAAGCAATAACTTTAATATTTTTCCATTTTTGGAACACCCTCAATCAAAATTTATATTAAAATGTTTCTTAATTATCTATCTTACTGGTTCAAGAAATGCATGATGAGCTGGGACGCAGGTAGCCTGAAAATCATCGGAGATGAGTCCATAGAATGAAATATCATACAGCAAATATTTTACTAAAAATAATTGAGTTTAATGTTTAAAATTTCTTATTATTAGTAACGAATGCCAACTTCCATTAATTCTTTCTAGACAGGCTGTGAATCAAAGAACAACCAATAACAACGAGTAATAAAAGTCAGTAGTAAAATTATAACTATCATGCTATTGTTCTTCTAGTGCCTAGTTTCATAGGCCTAACATTAAATGTTCCACTTTCAGAAAAGAAGAAAAAATAAGTATTTTTACTTTAAAAGTTGTAAGTTGCATTACATTTAAAACATTACAAGTTTAATAAGTTGGTTACGTTTATAAATATGTACTGTTTTTGTACTGGTTTGAACAAAAATAAAGATATTTTTCAAAAGAATCGTACAAATTTGTGTTAATAATTACAAATTTTTACATTCAGAATATATTTTATCGGAACCACGAGGTAGGCAAACTGAACGAAAAACTACTCACGAACATCGATAAAAATTACATGCCTGTATATTGTTTTCCCTGTAGTAACACTCTTCTTGGGGAAAATTGAGTTTTACAGGTAAAGTTCGTTTTTTCCAGCACAATCTTGAATAAGATAATGGCAATCCTAGAAGACCCTAGAAGAATTGCGACTTTATCGCCCTTCGCGACAAATAATAGCACCATGGAATCTTCGAGAAATCTGTGGAAACGGCTTTTGAAAATTTATATGGGGCTATGTAATAGACCTTTGAAAAAAATGGTGGAGTTAGTCGAGATTAGAATCTGCTTGCATGTTGACAGTGATAAGAGAGAGTGTGGTGTTTTAACATAATAATAATTTTCTGGAGTCCTAAAATTGTCTTTTCCTGGATTTATTGGTAACAATAACTTTCAACAATAAACTTAACAATCTTTAACAACGGTGGTAGGCCGAAGCCAAGAATTACGAGTAAACAACAGAGAGAGGCCTTCTCTACCTGAGTTCTAGCCAATGGAATTGTTGTTGCGGGTGGAGGTTCATCACATCACATAACGGCAACTCTTTTATTTTGTCTATTATTTTTTTTTATCTATTACTAGATGACATGAATATTTAAAACACGACAAAACATGTATGACAACTTAGGCTGTATTATTAGGCAACCGATCCTTCAAAACTTGTTTATAACGCGAGAGCGTTTTTTAATATTATAAATAGGCTATTATAATACATAGTTATGGAATAAATCTGTTATTATTCATGGTGCCTGACTAGTGCAAAATCATCAATTTTAATGAAAATGACAAAAAAAATTTTATTTGATATTTTTAATATTTGAATTTTCTTCTTTCTAAAAATACCTTACTTTTGCTTGTACTCCAATTATTTAAGAAGTTATAGCAGTTTTTATGTCAAGTGAGAACAACAAAAATGAACCGGAAGTTAGAAATCGAAACCGGAAGTGCTTTGAATTTGAAAAATTTTTACTCTTTTTTGGAGTTTTATTGAGTTTATTAATAAAATATTAATTTTGGTAATCTTAAAACTGAATATGGTGATATTTTTTAAAAAATTATTTAATAGTTTTTAGTAAAATTTGGCAACAACTTTACAGGTTTGTTGTTATATTTCGATTTGTTTATGTTCTAGCGACTCGATTCTTCGCTCCTCATTTAACTTATTATTTTGATATATTTTATAAAAAAAACTGTCTTTTTAAAGACAAAATATTGATTTATTATGGCTAAATCAAGATCTGGAAGGTCTAAGAAGCGCCGATTTACTGGAAATCGTTATACCATTCGTGCTACTATTAATGAGAATGATGAAACTTCTGACCTTAATTCTACTGAATCCGCTAGTGCCAAAAAATTGGAATCAAGCCATACAAGTTTGGAAATTTTCTCAGAAAGGTTGTTTGAAACTTATGAAGGCAATAGAATTGTCAGCTTGACAACTTTGATTTCATTGTTTGCCATAGTTTGCTGCCCTGATTGTTATTCTCAGGGGTTGGAACTTATAGAAGACTCTGTCAGTGGATTATGCTCACATATGAACCTAAAGTGCAAAAACTGCTCCTTCTTTAAAGGTTTCCCTACGACAGAGAAGATGAAAGGTTCTTGTCTGATAAACTCTTCAATTGTTTTGGGGCTAAGGATAATCGGGAAAGGATTTTCAGCTGGGAAAAAGTTATGTGCTTTCCTGGGTTTACCTTTCCTATCAAAACTTGCTTTCCGCAATCAAGAAAGGAAACTGTTGAAAGCAACCGAACGCGTTGCTCAAGAAAACATCAACGCTGCATTAAGTGAAATCAAAGGCTCAAATAGTTTCACTAAATGTGGATATCTATTGATGGTACTTGGCAACGCAGAGGCTACTCATCTTTGAATGGGTGTGTAAGTGCCATATCAGTTGACACCGGTAAAATTTTAGACATTGAAGTTATGACGCAATATTGCCACATATGCGCGAAAGGCAATAACCAATCATCGAAACATGTATGTTCGAACTATAAAGGTTCTGCTGGGAACATGGAGGTTGTTGGAGCTTACAGTATATTTGAGAGATCAAATGTAAGGGATGTGTAGTACAATGGAGATTGGGACTCGAAAGGATATGAAGCTGTTAAAAACTTTTACGAAATTAATACAGTAACCAAACTCGAGTGTATAGGCCATGTACAGAAACGTGTAGGGGGGCGGTTGCGTCAATTAAAAAAAACGATGAAAGGCTTAGGAGGGAAAAATAAATTAACTGATAAATTAATTGACAGAATCCAGAACTATTATGGAATAGCTATTCGAAGCAATGTAGGTAATCAACAAAAGATGATGAGTTGTGTAATAGCTGCATTTTTCCACTGTGTATCTGGAAAAAACAATTCTTTGCATAGACAGTGTCCTGAAGGATCTGAGAGTTGGTGTGGTTACCAAAGGGCAAAAGCAGCTGGGAGTCCTCTCAAAGAAAATAAGCTAGGACTTCCTAATAAAATTATAAACCAAATAAAACTTACATATCTAAAACTGTGTAATGAAAAGTTGTTGAAAAAATGTCTTCATGGTAAGACACAAAATTGTAACGAAAGTTATAACAACATTTTGTGGAATATTGTTCCCAAAAATATATTTATTGGACTGCAAACATTTCGTTTGGGTGCATTATTAGCTCTGATACTTTTTAATTCTGGTTATGCTGGTATATTATCAGTGATTCAAAATGTAAATGGTTCCCTTCCTGAAAGTGTTGTTCAAGAGTTAGTTAAATTTGATAAACAACGGATTTCAACATCTTTAAGACACTCTTTACCGATTGCAAAATTGTCACGAAAAAAAAAAGCAGCAAGGAAAACAAAAAGTACTAAGAATGAAAAAACAGAAGGCTTAGTATATTCATATGGAGGGTTTTAAAGTACTTCTTTGCATGATTTTTATTCTAATTTATGATAACCTTTGTGATAAATGTTTTTTAAGAGCTTTTTCGTGAATGTTTACTGGTAAAACAACACAAATATATTTTGTATTAAATATTTCTTAACTTCTAAAATAATATGGTAGAATATATATTTGTTTTCTATGTAAAATATTTTAATTTTTTAATGCAATAAGGTTTTTTTAAAGTGCTTTTTATATGTCTAATCTGTAGTTCGTAAACTATGTACTTAGACTTTAAGAAAAAGCTTTTTGACACTATAAAATTGTTAAAAATATTAAAAGATAAAAGTTTGAAGAAAGTATATAATATTCATAATTGCTTTGAAAAGGTTTTTTTATATATAGAGAGAGGTTTTAGGTTTTTTTTAGCAGTATAGTTTTTTTAAATTTTGAATTTTAAATCTTTAAATGCATTTTTCTCTGAAACAGCTTTTTTGATATTTTACAACACGGTAAGCATGATATCTCAAAAAGTTCTGTAGATAATTGTTTGAAATTTTGTATCATGGTTCATTATTATAGTATGTATGCTGAGACGTAGGGATTAAGAAAAAACAGCATGTTTACCTTTTTCATAATTTTTTTTCTGCGTGATACATGTAAAATTTTTGAAAAATTTGCATTGCGTACACTTTTTGACCTCTAGTTCAGTAATAAATTAAAATTTTTCAAAGATATTAGGTCAGTTCATTAGTAACTGTTTTCTGAGTAAAATTATATGGGTTTTTTAAAAAATTTATGCATTAGAATTTATTCTACTATGCTTAACGTAACGTGCAAATAACGTCTAATTTAAACCTAAAATTGGCCATATTTAAAAAAATATACTAAAGAATTTTTTTTTTTTTTTTTTTTGCTAATTTTATTAGTTTTCATTTATAAGCAAACAAAAAATGAGTTTAAAAGTAAATTTTCAGCAAAATTTCAAAAAAATGTCTCCGCAACTAGTCAGGCACCTTAATGAAGTCGTCGGCTGCCTTGCACCCACGCATATTTTCAAGAGAAATACGAAATGAAGTATTTTTGGTGTAACCCAAAAGTTTGTTATATATATAAATACAGTCGGCCATATATGATTTAACGATTGTCATATACAGGGTGTCCAGCCTTAATGTGACCCAATAGCTAATTCCCGAACCATTTGGTTTAGATATGCACTTCCAATTTAAAAAATGTTTTAAAAAAGGTAAGGAATGTTTCTACGTGCTTTTCGAACCAAAAGACCCATTTACAAAAAAATTACAAAAATTAAATTTTTATATGGTCCCCCGGTCGTATTACTTATATTTAGGAAAAGATGTAGTACACAAAGACAAAGTAAACACAAAAAGTTTCATTTTATTACGATAAAAACTGGCCGAGTTATGCCTACATAAATTTGAAGCATTCGAGTTGCTCAGAAAAGGGGGTCGTATATAAATTGAGTTTAAAGCACAGTAATTCACTATCTACAAAAAGAGCAACAAAAAAAAAATCACAGAAAAATTAAAGCATCGTAGTAAACATCATAGATTGACAATTTGTATTTCTGTATGGCAAACAATAAAAATTAAATTAAAGAAATACAACTTGTACCGAAAAGATTAAAACACCTTGTTTTAACAAATAGCAGCAAAATAATATAGGATTTGCCGTTCAAATTATAGCATAATGTGGAATGATGCGCCAATCATGAATCAGGGGCTTTATTATATCAGAATGAGCAAATTAACTTAAATAATGGTGAAGGCACGAGACAGGGAATACGTCTATTGCAACTCCCAGTTTTATACAAGCGCTTAACAGCACGGGCAATTATGCAATAAGATGGATGTCTTCGAGTGGGAAATTTAATGACATAAAGTCTTGGCCGCCTCTCTCTTATTTCAATTACACTGCCCATAAAACAGTACCATTTCGCAGTTTCTTCATTTGTATACATCTCGTTCTCCCCTACTAGAATTCGTAATATTAGAATACGACTGTATGCAATTTCACAACAGATTTTTAACGTTCGTCATGATCAGCAAAAACGCAGCAAATCAGACTGAAGCCGTAGCATATAAGTCTATTTTTTTCGGAACTCCTTTTAAAATGTTTACTTCGTCCAAAAATATTTTATTTTTTCTACGTTTTACACATACACAGAATAAATTTTATTTCATAAGTACTCAATTATTGTATTATTAACGCATCTAACATAAAATCCATCATTGATTTTTGCATTGTTAGGTACTACAATGTACAATATTGCTATTAGCATGTACCTAAATTATGAAACACAAATAACATCACAATGAGCAATATGAGTATTACAATAAAATTCACAAGAGACAAAGATAAATTTAAAAAAGAAACTGCTTTAAAACATAAATAATTCATGGCAAAACTTGCAAAGTAACTTTCATAAATCAGTATGTAAGAAAATTTTAAAACGTAGTTAATCTGATTTTTAAAGAAAATAAAATGCATATGTTATCTTCAAAAATGCAAAATGTGTTCAAAAATTCCTTTTCTAATAGATCAAACTTTGTTTTATAACGTAATCCATTGGGTGAAAAATAAATAATGATATTGTTACGCGCATTTTGTGAAATGCATTTTTAAAATAACGTCAATAACTTATATCTGGATGTGTTAAAGTTTATATTACTCTATGTTGTATTTATTTTATGTTAAATTTGTAATATTCACAAGCAACGCCGTTCCTTGCATTATAATGCCGATTCAATGGAAACTTGGCGACAGAGCCAAATTGGCATCATTTTTGGCGAGTTCGTGACTCTATGGATTTTACTGGAAATTAGTGGACAAATCTACTAATACCACGACCTGTGACACAAACGGATTTTTCTCGAAAGTTTCGTGAGAACTATAAATAGAGAGACGCTCGCCGAAACTGAGTTTGTCTTGTTTTGATCGGTACAGAGTCAGTATTCTTTTGACTAGAGACTAGTGGGAGTTGATTTGACCGCGAAAAGTCGACCAGCGATTAGTGATTACTTCGACTGTTGAATAGAAGAGCGAGAGCTTGTGAATAATCTTTTACATACTTGTATTTCTGACACTGATAGTTGTGTCTGAGCGCCGTAGAAGGTATGAAGGCCTTCGAAGATGAACTCGGCGAATTTGAGTACTGTATCCTATATTTCAAAAAATAAACTTTTGGAAATAAACTTCCATCGCCTTGCTCTTTGCGACTGATTGCAAAAAATCCTCAAACCCCGATCTTTCTAACAATATGTTTCAATGTAACAAAATTACCTTGCTCTCAGATGAATCTTTAATTCGAATAACATAATCTTTAAAAGCCTTAGCAAGATTTGTATCCAATATCAAATTTATACACATAGAACATATCTTAATTAGTTAATTACCAGTAAAAATTTTAAAACCAAATGAATGAAAAAGTTTAATTAATGAACTGATAGAGAAAGTGTATTGAAATTGCCCGTTTTCGGAAAAACATTCCTCGATTTGTAAGAATTTTGAAAACTCCAGATGCTTGAATAAATTAGTATATTTATTAACAAAATTGCTTTGAATTTTACAAGCGTAAAAGGAACTAAATAATCTATTAATATAATATGTTTAATTTGCTTAATTATCATGATTAATTATCTTTAAAAAAAGAATTTTCGTGTTATAAATTCATTTTTTTCCCTTTGAATTTTCAAAAATCGTAGAACGAGGCAGGTGGCTAGTGAAATTGCTTTTGTACCCTTAAATCCTTTAAACATTAGAAATCATTCTATTCCGCATCTTTCAAAATAGATTATACTGATAGATGAATAATTTGAAGGAAGAATGTAAAAAAAAAAAATATTATAAAAATATGAGAGAATAAATACTGTTACGAAAGAGTGAGTTATAGCATAAAAAGCTTCTAAAATCTATTTCTCTATATTTTTCTATCACTCATAAATCCCCGAATATACATTTTCTAGCAATTATTTATTAGTTTAAAACAATAATCATGATCCAAAGTTCGAGATCGAAAAATGATTCACTTACCTGATATTTTTTTAGTTTCCGGTCTCTGCATCAAGAATTATTCGAAAGCAGAAACATGTTATGAACAAGGTTTATCAGTTTTTGAACAAACGATATTTATTATAAATAACACGTTGCATAAAATAAAATAATAAAAAAATGGCAAAATAAAAATAACTTTAAAAAAATGTTTAAAAAATCATACAACGGAAAAATTTATGAAAATCTTTGTGGAAATATCGTTTGCAACAAAAATTTATTTATGTAAGGTATCCGAACACGTTGAAAACGACCAAATTCAGTTAAGACAGATATTTTTGTTTTTTATTTTATTGAATAGAGCTATCTTTTGACTTTACCAAATATACTTTATTTTGTTTCTACACTACCTAGAGACCAAGTTGCAATCAATTTTATAAAGACAGTAAAACCGGAAGTGGGTTTTTGATCTACCAGAAGTGGGCATTTAAATCGCTCAAATTCTATCATGGCGAGTCTGATAACTCAAAATATTGGGAATGTATTTCTATAAAACTTTTTGAACCTGATATTTATGTTATTTTCTAGAGAATGTACTAAAATATGTCTTATTGTATGAATAATTTTCGAGTTATGGCTTGTTATTTAAATAATAGTCTCATAAAAAATGTAACATTTCTTATAACATATTATATCTTCTTCTCAATCAGCTCTAAAATTTTCAAATTTTAATAAAATATAAAAATTTTAGTACATTTTCTAGATAAATGCATCTAATTTGTTTTAGTAATACTTTTACTAATATATGTTTATTACTTTTTTCTCTAACTGCTTCGAAGTTTTTCAAAAATATTGCTAAAATTTCACTTATATTTGTGATTTTTGTAAAGTTCAGGTAATTTATTTTAAATTTTGATAGTTAAATAATAATATTTATTCGTGTTGAGTCCTAAAAGAGAATTTATAATGTTTTAGTATGCTATTTTGTTAAAAAGTACTCCGAACGTGTTCGGATACCTTAAAAGTTTTTTCTGAACATTCATGCAATTATTAATTAAATTGGAGCAAAACTCGGAATATATGCTCTATTTGAATTATTCACATAATTTAATTCTGAAAAAAAAATAATAAATTTGGGGATGAGAAAAAAATTTTTTTTCTGAAGATGATTATAATAACATGTCAATTTCTTTCTTTTTGTTTTTTAATATATCGATTTTATTCCAAGGAATATTCATAGGTATTGAAGTGATTATTTTTGTAATATTGTAGAATTGAGAGAATCGTGGCTGTGTGCCTGAATATGTAATATCACATCTTTCATGATACATTGAATATGGATAAAATTTGTTGAAAATATCATTCGTAATCAAAACTGAGTGAATTTTTTAAAAAAAAATACAAAAATTTCTTTAATTTTCGAAATTAATCAAAAATAAAAAAATATTATCAAAAAAGGGAAAACGAGAATCACTCAAAATAAAAATTTATCTCCCATGGGAAAACAATCCTGTTGTTCTTCCACGTGCTAAGATTTTTTTTGTTCTATTTATTAAATAGATATATCTTCTTAGAAAAATAAAAATATATCTTCTTGGAAATGTTGTTCTGTGATGTGTGTTTCCGTTTGTATTAATATATATAACACTTCTTTGAGTGTGATTATAAACTTATCTTCACAACAGCCTAGAAAAAATCATTTCCTTTCTTTTTAATCTCAAAGCAGTTACCAAAATAAAAAGAAATTTGGAAATCCCCAGCGTCTATCCTGTCGTTGCCATTTGGAATTGCAACTTCCCTTCAATCACGAGTTCAACTACGCCCGTAGTATAAATAATACCGAATGCGCGTGGACAATTTAGATTGCTTTTGAAGTTCCAAATATCGTTTGTTACTTCTAAGTTTTGTTTGACAACATGAGTGCAGCAAGCTTACTCGTATTTTGCTTAGGGCTTACTTTGGCATATGGTAAAATATTTTATCTTTCTTTATAGTATAGTTCTCTGATTTTTTTTACTTTACACGTTCGAAAATTACAGGTATATTTTACTGTGATTTTTATAGCAATCGAATACGCGATGTATCATAATCACATTGAAATGATTTTTTTCATAAATTAACATATTTTCGAATTTTAGATATAATCATTGCGAAGCATCTCAAAATTTAAAGATGCAATAAAAAGAACTTTTTGAATTATAATGCACTTTTTAGAATTTTTATTATTATTTCATTTATTTTAATTTTATTTTTTGTTTTCGATATGAAAATTCCCTTTTTGGAACAAAAATTGGAATTCTAGAAATTCTAAAAGCAAAACTCTTTTTAAAAGAAGCAATATATGTGTAATAAATAAAATGCAAATTTATAACATTGAAGTTTATTTTTGAATATTTTCTGTCATTTATATTTCGTAAAATTGTAATATTGTGTTCTATACTGATTGCCTAAAATTAAGATAATTATCTTTATCACAAAAACATTTTAAGATAAATTTTTTAAGATGGAGACGGTAGTATACACGAACATAGAAAATTTTAAGCTTTAAATGATTAAGTAGTTTTTGGACAAACGTACACCTTACTTTGTACAATTATATTATTCTTATAATATTTTTTTCAACAGTCAAAAAAAATTCCTTAATTAAATTAAGACTGTTTTTAAAGGAAATGTATAGCTTTTTAAATTCTCTAGACAATTCCTTTTAGAAAATATCTTTCTAAGTTTTAAAAAGTAAAAGACTTTCTATGTAAAACAAAATTCGTTGGAAGCAAAGCTTGGAAAAAATATTTTTTGCAAAAGAAGAAATTACCGGAGGATCATTGGAATCAAGAAAAAAATTGCTTTTAACCGTTCTAAGAGTTACATCGAACAGAATTGCAAAAATCTATTAATTGCAATTAAAACATTGAAACTATCATTTTCATCTAAAATTCAGTTTTGCACATGTCAATTGTTTGCCAGTAAGAATTTAATTTTTCTTGAAACTAAATCTCAGGGAAGACATACACCGTAGAAAAGTAATTACTGTGCAATTATTAAAAACTGATATGATCATCTCGCTTTCTCAAATAACCCTCACAGTCTTTTTTAAGTACTGTGAAGTCCGGCGAAGCTACCAATGGACTACGCGGTGCCATGACCCGGGGCCCTCGATCTCAGGGGACCCTCGAACCCTTACCAAGCAAGCCAAGTTTGAGATTATTTCTCCAGAATTTAAGATAAAAAAAAATTGTAACATAACTGTAGTCATCGCAATTCAGTTGCAAAAAATTTAGAATTTGTGAAGAATTCCCCTAAATTTTTTTCGTTGTTTGTTTAGTGTTGCGAACTTTACTTATTGAAAAGTTTGTTATTTTCAATTATTTTAATTTTCTGTAAACTTTTACTTGAAAATAATTAAAATTTCCATGAAAAATCTTACAATACTTATTGTTACATTTTAAAAAACCTATACAAGAAGCAATTCTTTCCCAGTTACATTCTAATTTTAATAACAATATGATTCATAATAAGCTAATTTCCCCTGTTTCAATACTTCACAATCTTCTCGTATCTGCAACACACTGATAAAATATTGCTCTTTTGCAGAGCAACCAAGATAGAGCTGTCATTTTTTGTTTCTTTGCACCAGTGCCTTTGGATACCTAGCTACACCACTGGTATAACGTACACCCCTTTTTCTTTACGAAGAAACCTGAAATGTACGTGCGCATTGTTCTTATGCATTGAAGTCATTTTTCCGAGGTATTATTCCAAGCTTTAGAAAAAAAATAGTTTACTTCTAGAACTACAACCCTCTTTAAGTTCATAAGGAAATGCCATTTCTTTTAAAGAAACAGAATTTCGTTTTATGTAGACGTCTAATTTTTTTCTGTGCTCATCTTTTTTTTTAAAATTTTATTTTTAAAGCTATCATTCTGATATTCGACGTATTTCGCGCACCCTTAAATTTCCATCTTACTTTTTGTGATAAAAATGCACGTTATACGCCGTATTTTACGGTAAGTAAGAGACATTTGTAATTCCTGGCTGTTCGAGTTATAATTTCCTTCTTAGCTGTCTTGGAGGAAGGGGGAGACTAGGGGGGGGGAGTGAATCGAGATTGCATGAAAATAAATAAACTATTATTAATCGGAACCTTCCTAAGCGGAAAAGATGTTCTATGGTATGGAAATTGAGAAAACTAATTTATAAATAATTATTTCAAAATTTAATATTTCCACAAAGGGGTTGAGTTTTCGAAAAAAGAGGAAAACGACTTACATTTGGCTAGAGGATTTTAGACTCAAAATAAAATTATTTTTCTACGATATAAAGAACCGAAAACTAGAATTATTTATAAGTGTACATTGCAACATTTCATAGCCCCAGCTCTCTCTCTCTCTCTCTCTCTCTCTCTTCCCACACTGTTGAATCCGTACGATTCAAGTTTTCACCGACTTTCGCTTTATGGTACACTGCAATAACAACAGAAGGTTTTTCAAAAAATTTAATTCTAAAAAAGCTGGGACGTCTTAAGATATGGGCCAACTGGACCTGGGCCCAGTGCTTCTCCCTCGGTGGGGGCTCGTTTCGTACTTGTCTCTGTCTTAATAAGATCATGATCCGGATAATTTTCATATCAAATATTATTCCAGTAAATTATTCTACGAAAAACAGGAAGTTTCAAACTGCAAGTCAACTGGCAAAAGTGGTAAGACTGTATATTTATCTGATGACCGCTGTTTATATCTAGGCCTATAGGCCTAATACCATAAACAATCATTCAACTCTTTTAGTTGAAATGCGGCCATCGGTCGAGTGGGTTTGTGTCTAGGTTTTCGAAATTGCGAGTCGTGCACATTTGTTTCAAATTACCATTTGACGAGTATTTGATAATGCATGCTACATACTGTCTACTTTTAAAGATCCCATACAGGGCCTACTTTTGCATAAGGGCCCAGGGCTTCAAAAGCTCTTTAAGATTTCTCTGGACCCAGGGCCTCAAAGAGTCTAAAGACGTCCTTGATTACATGTACCCCAAGTTTTTTTTATTCTAGTAATTGATAAGTAGGTGTCCTCTCATTGCAATAAATGTTAAAAAGTACTAAGATGCCTGTTTTATTGTCATAAAAATTACATTGACTTTTCACCATAAGAAAAAGCTAAAATGCCTAAACTTCATTCCCTTTGTGGCAGTCTTAACATAAAAATGTATTTTTTTATTTATTTCTCTCCCTTCTCATTTGCTCATCTTTTTTCCCGTGAGGACATATTTTCCTAAATTATAGGTTTTGAAATTTTACAATAAAAACATTTCGATCCACTCTAACATTCGACCTCTTTGGGAGGCTTTAGCAATCTTTCTCTAAATTATAAACCTTCATGTCCACCCTTCTGCTTTGCATAAGAAACTCTCCCAAATATGCATCTTTTATCAAATTAATGAATTTTTAGCCCAGGTTTGTGAAATATATTGCGCTAATAAAGCTTATCTAGCATAAGCCCTTTTTTTAATAAGCTTGCATTGAATACTGAAATAAAATTCAGAAATACGTCGGGTACTCTAAAAGCAAAATAACTTTTAAAAGTTATAACGAAGGTTGCGAAAAATATAGTTAATAAAGGAGTGTTACTGAAATCTATTGAATACAAAAGAGTGTGAACGACAGTGAAGGGGATTTAGGCCCGATGGTGTCCTAAGCCCAAGTTAATTTGACGTCCTTATATATAATAATAACAATAATAATATGAAGTATAAAATAGTTAAATAATATTTTCCGATTCAGAAAAAAAATTAATCGATTAAATAATCCATTAAATGGAATATAACATGAAAAATAAATTGACTCATTTAATTTGTATTTTGAGGAATATTTCTTTATATTCTTGTGATTTTCCAAGTTTTAGTACGATCTTTTTAATTTGATCATGGTAATCTTTGAAAAACGCCTCACATTGAGTAAAACTATAAAATTTTATGTGAGGTTAAAAATAATAATTAATTTTTAGTGTAACCGGACAAAGGTATAATTAATTAGGGTGAATTAGTATTTTGCGTTATAATGATGAGCAATCAAGCGCTACAATTAGAATTTTTGAGAAAAATTTATGAAAAATCTAACATTAATAGATAAATGCTATTTTTAGCGAAATTTGTTTTAGCAACTATTTGTTAGATATTTTAAATTTTACTACTTACACGATTAACTATTTTAAAAAATAATTCTATTCTTTTAATATTGACAACTTGAGGTTGTTGAAGCAAGAAATAAAGCATCAAAATTCGGCCTTACAGTTGATAAAAAACAAAATCGATTTCAAATTCTTGCCGCCTCGAAAATTTTGCCACTCTTAAAAGTTGCCGCCCTAGACCCGAGCCTCACGAGCTAAATCCGTCAGTGGTGAATGACGATTGAATATGTGTGATTAAAATTTCTGAAATGTGTGCGAATAGTTAATATTTTAGCTTTTTTTCACGCTATATGTTTAAAAAGCGAATCTTTTTCCAATCTTTTATTTTAACTTTATGCTTTTTGGATAAATTAAAATATATTTACATATATAAAACATATAAAATATATATTTATTGAAAGAATGTTTTCTTTGAGAAAAATCTTTAACAAATGTTTTTTTTTTAATATTTTCTTTGCCTCTAGAATATAAGTATCTTTTGTATAAAAATATATTATACATTATTAATTAAAACAGAAAAATATGAAATTGCTGTTTAAGAACATTTTAAAAGAGCTAAAAAAAGTATTTGCTTAGTATTTGAAATTTAATCTCTAAATTGAGGATTTGAAATTGATTGCCTCAGCTTAAAGAAATTAATTTGAGGTATTTATTAAAGCACTAAAAAAAATTTGAAATATATATATATATATATATATAACATTTTAAATGTGTGAAATTACACGCATTAAGAATAACTTCAAAACTAACTGCAAAAATAAGAAAAATTTACATTACACTTACTAACAAAGAATTCTCTACATATGTTTATATTTATATGTTTTAAATTTTTTACGTAATCTTGTTATGAGAGAGAGGGATGAGAGATTTTATAACTGTGTATCACAAATGCTAATACATATTTGTTTTTCCAAGAAAAAGAGCCCCAAAATATTACCCAATTATTGCATTGGTTGTAGTAAGTGTTCATTATGTATAAATTATTGACAAAAGCAAAATAATTCTAAGGAAAAATTTATATCAATTGAGATAAAAAGTTTTATATATAGTTGAGCAATAATGCAGTGAAACAAAAAGCATATTTTTCAATTTCAAAGTATATTTGAAATTCAATGTCTTTTTCGTTACATAAACTTTTATCTTTTTAGTACTTGTAGATTTGTGGGATATAAAGTTAATTGTTGTTCATTTATTTCATACAAATGCGAAATAATTGGTTTAGGAATTAATTTAATATTTGATTATTATATTTGAAATGCGTAACGCAAAATTTTGTTTCTAATCAAATTTATTAGATTATTAATTTTCTGTGTTTAACAATGATTGATTTTCTTCTTTAAATGAATTTAAATCAATAGACACTTCATAATATATATCAGTACATATGTACCATGAATAAAAAGTAAGATTAAGTTTCCCAGCTATTAGTTTAAAAAATAATTTAAATAGAATCAATCTTTTAAAGCCTTAAATTATTCAGACAGTATAGCTATAATTTTTTCCATCAATAAAAATGTTATCATTTGAGAGAGTAACTTCCAAATTATAAAACATGCTAAATAGTATTTAAGACAAATTGATTAAAAAAAATTTCCCTAAGAAAATTTTTTAAACATGTTAGAGAGAGCTTATATGATGTCCATTTGAATTCATCAAATTACTTTTAAATCCATAAAATACAGAACATGATAACAATTCTTTTGCTCTCATGTTCCCTAATAAGCCGAATATACAGAGAAAATTTCATAAAAACTGAGAATTATTAACTTTACATTGTGGCAACACCTCGAAACTAAAAAATAAAAGTGCAGGTGATTTTTCAGAATGTTAACTGAGCGTTTATAAATAAGCAAAACGAAGCAGACTATTTCATTTTCTTAGTTTCATGCACTAGGGGGGGGAACCTCTATATCTGTACATATAAATATATTTTTCATATTTATCATATTTCTATTTATTTTTAAACCTCGAAGTGTGAGTGTAAATTTCAAAAAATAAAAAACAAAACGTTTCTGGTAAAAACTGTAAGCTAATATTATCAAATTCCCAGTAAAGTATTTTTAAATGAGTAGAGAAAAAAAGAACTCTCACTAAATAAAACTAAGGAACTCAATAAAGCAAATAAAAATGTTTTGACTAAAATGAGGCACTACATAAAACATATCGTTTTACTGAGCTGTTTTGAATGTCATCTACTTATGAGGAAGTGTAATTTCGAAACGCTTGTGGAATACCCAGCTTGCGAATTGATGGATATATTTGTAATGTGAGTGTGCAATATTTAGTTTTATTTGTTCCACAATTTGAATTGCCAGTCTAAACGTGAATAAAATCGATATAAATGAACCATAAGAATAAATTACCTTCAAGAAACTACTTATTTACTCTTTAAATTAGACTCTCTTGGACTGTTAGATCTTAGAATGATAAAATGATGAATTAAAGTGAATTAATTTATATAGCAAAATTTTTTCTCCCCCCCCCCAAGTGTTTTAAAACACCTTATACTAAACAATTGATGGACATAAAGTTTCCTAATGTCAAACTAGGATCATGAATATTGAGAGAGAAGTAATGTTTTTCATAGTATATACTAAATTAATATTTATAATTTCACTGTTAATATGCATGATTATCATGTAAACATTTGATAACTTGGTATATTAATTATTGATTATATTTCTATAATAGTTACTGAACAATATTATAATCCATTATAAAATTAGTAAATATTTGATTTTCCAAATGGAAAAAAGTGTTTATATTTTTATTTGTTTTTTCCCCAAGAAAATGTAATTATCAGCTAGACTTTCAAATTTTCTTGTATCATATCAATCTTTTCCATAACAAACTTTCCTTCTTCTAAACTTTACGAACTCGCGAACAAATTAGTACTCAATTACTTTCTATATTTGTTCATTAGAATTGTGTACACTCAACTCATAAAATCTTAATTGATTTTCAGCTATTTACTTAATAGTAAAAATTTGAATTATGTAAATGTAATTGGATGAGCTTATGGGGAAAATAATATGGAGAGCACTAGGAAAGGATATACATGCGGTGAGCTATAATCCTCTTTAACTAAAACTTTTATCACTCTTAATCCTTCTTGAAAAATTTAATGTAGTTTTATGAATATTGAAACGAACCAACATATTGTGTAATACACTGGATCGAGGTTCTATGGAGACAAAAATATATCACTAATCGGAATCTACCTATGCGGAAAAGATGTTCTATGGTACGGATATTAAGAGTGTAATAATTTATATAAAAAAATATTTCAGAATTTAATACTATAAAACAAAGGTGTTGAATTGTCGAAAAAATGGAACAAGACTCAATTTTGGTTCTATGCTTTTAGAATCAAAATAAAATAAAAAATTTGAACAAGGTTTTTTTTAATTTCTAATTGGGTTGTCGTGGATGTTTTACCATTGCAGACCCCGTACATTCCCTGGAAACTGGTATCTCTTTTTAGTGTGGCATCATATAGAAGGAATACCAATCCCCGCAGGTAATTTTGACGTAAAGTTTCCCCCCTGAGCTCTGGTGATGCGAAACCATTCTTAGGAACTTAATTTTGCCGAGAGCACCCAAGCCAAACAGGCCCAAAATGGATCGTTTACAAGGCGCACAATCATGCGATATGGACACTAACGATTTTCTACATCTTGAAAATCCACTGACTTGGGCCGGGGTCGAACACAACCTTGGGCGTACAAGGCCAGTGACAAACCAACTACGCCACCCTGCCGCCTTTGTGTACAATATAAATAACCAAATACAATGATAATTGATTAGTGAGTACTGAGTAGAGCATGGGTGTCAAAGGTTGACTTGGGCCAAATAAATAAGGTTTAACAAAGTGGACCGCAAAGAAAATCAATACTGATAGAAACGTAGGTTTATTTCGAGTAATGCATTATAATATAAACAAATGTGAAGAAACAAGAAAAACTTAATCTGTACATCCTGACTCTTGACATCTCTACTCTGCTACTATCTTTCCTGCTCCAGGAAAAATTTTATTATATATTATTGTGTGCCATTATACCGGCCGGGCAACAAAAATGTTCGTTGTGGGGCCGCGAGTTTGACAGGAGCTGCATTATTTATTTCATTTTCGTCGTCGGAATCTGCATCAATGATATTTTTTTAGTTTTGAACAAAGTCTAAAATGTTTGTCTGTCATAATTGGGGGTTGTACACACATTATCATCAGCTACTACAACGAATTCTTCCGAGGATAAACCTGCGTGGCTGGTGTTTTTCGTATTTTGTTCATTCCCGGAAGGGAAATCTCGTGTTAGGCGATTTTCGATTCGTGTTAAGAAAAAATAATTCAGGAAAATCCATAGTAGTTTGTCGGGATTACTATATTATTTCGGGTTAACTGATATTTCGACTTAAGCGTTTTCGCGTTAAACGTGTTTTACTGTACTTAGCATAAAAATTAATTTCTTATTTTATTTTTCTCTTCATCTTAGGGAAAATATTTTCCAAAAAGGTAGGTTTTGAAATTCTAAAAAAAAAAGTTTTTCGATCCACCCCAATGCATATATAATGCAGTTTAGAGGTTTTAAATGTGTGTTTGCATTATTCTAGAACAAGTTTTAAAATACGGATATTCCCGTTGATGTGGTTTGTATACAGAATAAAGTGCCACCCTATTTATTGATGCCGCCCTCTGACCTTGGTTCAAAATTGACTATGGTCCTTTTTGTCAGGCAAAGACAAGAACTAGCAAAAGCTTAAAAACAAATGCGCTTGATATGCGTCAAGAAATCCCTTTTTTTTTTATTGGAAACGCGAAGCAATTCCAACAATAAGAGGATGTTTTGAAATCTCCTGTTCCTCTTTTTTACTTTTTTCGTTGTCATTCAGGAAATTGCAAAATCCCTTCTTTAACTATGTCAACTAGCTTTTTGAAAAAATATTCCTGAAACCACGAGGAAAATTCGAAATTTGCTTTGGAAAATTTAAATAATGCTATGACACTGCTAAGTTTTGTTTGACAGCATGAGTTAACTCAAATTCTGAAGTTGTAAGTTTAGCTTACAGTTAAAAAAAAATTTTTTTTTTTTGCTACAATTTATTTTCTGTTTATGTCATTAATGAGGATATAAAAACTGTGTAATTTATTATAATTCTATTTTAATAACAAGGAACTATGGTACAAATATTCAAGCAAACGATTCTTAACTTCAAGTGTTTTGAAAGTCTCTCTCATTGTGGACAACTCAAATTTTAATAACGCAGTTAAAAAAAAATGCCTAATTAAAATTAAAGCTTAAATTAAAGCGGGAAAAAAATGGATACATATTTTTAATTTTTATTCATTTGTTCATCTTTTTCGTGCATATTGTACGAAAATTCGTATTTAGAATTTGAAAAAAATAGAAAATTATATAATTATATGAAAAGGAAACGGTCGCATAACAAAAATGAAATGTAATGAATCATTTATTTGTATGTAAATACCTGTAATATATATATATTTCAATCAATAAATATTGCATTTTATTTTTGTTTATTATTGTTACTTGCTTTTATTTGTTGCATTTTTATTTTCTTACAAATTCATATTACATTCTATAAAAATTGCCAAAAATAATTATATTTCAAGCAACAAGAATACACAAGAAGGTAAAAGAATACACTAGTATGTAAAAAAACAGTGCCAGAAAGTAAAGAAAAAATTTAAAAAAAAGCTAACATGAATAGTTCTTTTTTAAAAAATTTTTTTAATTTCTTTGTGGAAATTATAGCCCAAGTTTATGAAAATCAAATGTTTAATACATTCTGCATAATTTTATGAAAATAGCAAAAAGTATTTTGAAATGCATACTAGAAAAAAAGGATTTTTTTCTCAACAAAACTATAGACAACAATATTTAACTTCAGTTTAGTATATAATTCCCTAACCTTGAATTCAATTAGTTGTTGAAACATGCAAAGATTAATATCATTGCATCATTGATTTTGTTTTGACTTTTTTACAAGGTGATACATTTATAAATATCTATGTTTTTAGCTTAAAGATTTGTATTTTCTTTATGTAGGAAACCCAACAAGATCCCCATGCTCGGATCTTTCCGGTACTTGGAGCAACCAGTTAGGGTCTAACATGACCATAAAGCGTGTTGATGATTCATCTATGATCACTGGACGGTATCATACCGCAGTAGAAAGCAGCAGAGGAGCTTCCACTATTTCTTCTAATATTACTGGTAAGGGGTACATTGTATCCAATAACACTAGGCAACAAAAAAAACCCAACTTTTTGTCTGTTTCCTAGTTTTAAATGGCCTATCTGTCTAATTTTGGTTTAAAAAAACGAATATGTAAGTGAAATTTATATATTAGCTCTTGTTTTTAAGATATACCACAGCCCATCCATCAGTTTATTGGTAAATTTGAAAAACAAAACGTTACTAACTAAAAAAACATACAGTACAATAAGTCAGGTTTCAAAAACCATTTTCATATCAGAACTCAGTAGTATTTTTTAGTTAATTTCCTGTGAATATTTCCTTTTGAATTGCCTCTTGCATATCGAAGCCCGAGTATCCCTTATAACTGTCCAGCAGTAGTTTGCGAGCATTGATTCATCTCGACGACCCTGATAAATACGTAACATTGCTGTGATATCTTGATGAAACCTTTCACCGTGTTCACATCGCTTACAGTTCCACAGTTTTTAAGGGAAAAATCAAGATGGGAATGTAAAAAATGGATATTTAGAGACATATTGCATCCTGGGCCATGAAAATTTTGTAGGAGTTCTTTCACCAACTGTTGATAGTTCTCATCCTTTTGGATGTCTAAAAATCCTTATTCCACACTTATCTTTGAGATCTAAATATAGTTGAATTGATTTACCTTGAGTTGTAAGATGAAAAACAGAGAATATCACTTGAATCGTGAGCTATTGCATGTTTGTTGTTCTACTGTTGCTCCAGGTTAGACTCAAAACACACCTGAAGAAAGGTGGCGCAGGCACACGCCTTTTGTTGAAATAAAAATCGATCCTGAGGCAAGAGTTTCCATCTACCCGCTCAAATGAACATCAAAAAAATTATACACAGAAAATAAAAATGAGTAAAAATGCAGCTATTTATGAATAGAGAGTTCCGATTCTTGAGAACAAGAGCTAATCTGAAATTTTTATGATGATTTTCGTGTTCAGCAGACCAAAATATTTCATAATAAACTATTTGGAAGCCCGAAACAATTTTGATGCTGTCTAGTGTAATCTAATAGATTAAAATAGAAAATGTGTGCTTGTTTGTATCATCAGTGGTGCATTTTTCACTAATAATGGTTTTAAATTTCAAAATTTGTTTTTAGAATGAAAGCTATTTCTTCGAGTTCTTTCTGAATGAAAGAAAATTCTCGTGGGATTAATTTTCTTTTATTCCATCGATTGATGTACCGCTTTAAATTTTATCTAATTGGAAATTTAAGATTTAGAAACTAAGTCTTGTCACAGAATCGAATCGTACATGCGGTGGCTGTTTAACAAATTCCTAATGATACCAAAAAGTTTGGTTCATCCAGCCCAAAAATTAATTTTGAATCTATTTAAAAGGATCATATCGCATATAAAATCCATTTCACCTTGACGTCGGTGTATAAAAGTCATACCAGTTTTTCCATGATCAGCTACGATACTACTCTCGACCAGTAGTTGCCAAATTTTAGAATTTCATAGACAAACCACTAAATGTATAATTTTATATTTGGCTGGCCGCTAATATGATTGACCGCTATATTGCGGATGACGTATAACTATATTGTCACTTATTTATGCTTCTAATTGCATTTTCATATACCTGAAAAAGAATTTCATGAACAGTAAGAACAGACCAGCAAAGCGATATCTACAAAATTAAAGTATTATGCCACCAACGTACCATGGTTGTCAACTACCACTTTCAAATTTTGATAGAAACCCTTTCAAAAGCAGCTAAACTCATCAGAAATTTTACCAAAAGTAGCAGCTAAATTTTTGAAAAGAAGTATAAGCCACATTTTATAATACGTCTGGTTACTCCTCAGTTTTGAAAATGAGTCTTCATAAAAATATAATCGGTGTCCTCATTTTTTGTGAACTATCAAAACTTTTTCACGGAACAACAGTGGTCCATGGACCATCTGCTGGTGACCGTTTCTTTTGATCAGAAGTTCTTAAACTTTCGATCTCCGCGGATTCCCTTTATGAATTAAACTGACATCACGGACCCCCAAGATTTTGAACACCCCCCTGACTTTATTCATAATCGAAATACGAGTTCTAATAGGGTAATTTAGTGGTCTAGAACAGGGTGGCACATACAATTTATCGATGAAGCCTTTCAGATTTCGTTGAAGAGGAAAATCTGAACGTTATATTGGAGACTCCGCGGGTTCCTAGAAAGACCATATGGACCCCCAAGGGACCGCGGACCATAGTTTTAATTCCTGTCCCAGAATTATCTAATTTTGCCTCACATTCATGCATTTGGACCTCCCAGAGCCTCCATTGCGCTGGTAAAACCCCTTGCAGCAACGAATGCAACCAGCAGCTTTGCATAGCGATGTCCACGTGGTACAAGTGGTAACGTATTGCTAAGTATGACTAGCCAGTTTCATGCATAAAGAGGACTGTACGACTGCTGTTTAACTGGATGTAAGTTTTTCGACAACGTCGTAACAGTATTATTGGTTTGTCTCCAAGGAACTTCAGCGTTGATTACGAGAAAAAATAAACCTTACGCAATTGTTACCTCTGTTTTTTACAAAATTAACTATGCTGTAGACAAGCGCAGTGTCAGAAGTTAATTCTCATTGGCTTTGAAAATGTAGTTATTTGCATTCTTCTTATGGTGTAATTTGTATGAGAGATCTCAAAATAACATGATTATTTTTAATAGTGCGTGGGAGGGAAGTTTGCAAAAGAGTGTATATTAATTTTTTTAAATGTAAGTTATTATTTTAAAAAATTGATTTTACTAATTGATGTAATTTGCTTTTAATTTGAAGGAATTGTGCACACAGTTGAAGGAGGAAGTCTCATAGCATTTAATGTTCTCTGGAATAATGGAAAATCGATAACAGCTTGGGTTGGTGAGTATGAAAATTTATTATTTTTCAGTTTCTACTATAGTTCATACTCTCCCTATATATATTTGTTTATATCTCTTGTCTTAATAAAATACTTTTTATTCATCCACTGAAGTTCAAATACTTTTTTTAAAACTTTTAGTGGATGACACTCGGTGTTAATATAGTTCTTTTAAATATTAATTCATTAATTAAATTTAATTAATTAAGTATAGTTTAAGAGATATATTTCAGTCGATATTATTTCTCTAGATGGCAGCACCACTGGATAAAACAGCTTTTGTTAAATTTGTGATGAGGATTTAACTTAACCTGTATAAAATAATATACTAGTTATACGTCAGCATTCCATTTACACGGGTTTTCAGATAAATTCTTACCTATAATATTAACTTTTATTGAAAAATGTAATTACAAATTTAATTTGGTTAAAAGTTTTTAATGCTAATTTAAAAGGTGTTTTGCCACTTAATATTTTGATTCGGTCATATGTACATGCATATTTATGTTAATTGTCTTATTTATACTGTAATTATTTTATCAAAAGTAACTAAAATAAAAATTTTTTTGATGATCTAAGTAGGTATTGATTTCGAAAAATATTTTTTTATATTATTTGTTTATTTGAATACCTTAATATTAGAGTTTTATAAGAAATAAAGTTTTACTAAATAAATACGAATTTTTTTTTAGAAACGAAATATATATGTATATACTTCCATTTTGAAATATCATTTTTAAAACGTCTTTCTGTTAAAGTATCAACTTTATACTTGTAGCAATTTTGATACAAGTAATTACCATATTTTTTATCCGCTTAAAAGGAGCAATTTTCATTTGAGGGGATGGGAAGTTTTAGTTTAAAAAATTCAATAAAATAACAATAAAATCATATTTGTGATAGATTAAAAGAATTGTGCTTTGATTAGATTGCTTCAAAATACTTTGCAAAATATATTTTCCCGCTATTTTAATATAACAGATTCGTTTCTATGGAAACATAAAAATTAAAAAATATATATAAGTTTGCAACTAAAAGTGTGATGAATATAAAAGAATTGCATTTGTATCAATAAATACACCCTATTTGTAACGGTATTCTTCCTCTTTTAGAAAAAGAGAAAGAGATATGTTTCAAGGTTGTGACCATAAAAGAAATATTGTTATCAAAAGTAAAGATTATATTCCTAAAATATTGCATATTTTAATTTCGTATTAACAAATAATTAATCCTCGTTAAGACCTTTAGTAATTGAATTAAAGTGGCTGATCTAAAAAACAGTATTTCTTCGTTAAAAGTCATGCTTCGTACTTTTAGTGCCAAGTTGGTCCATTTTGTGCGTACTCTCCTGATTTACACTTGAAAATTTTCCGATTACATTCTTTATTGATGTAATCTGATCTTTATATTATATTTACGTAAATAAAATTTGTTGACTTCTTGGTACCTATATATAAATCCCTCTCTCCCGTAAAAAAGAGCCAAGAACTAAATTACCATAAAGTAATTATGCTTAGTGAACCCTATAAGACATCAGAAAAGGCTCTAGACTAATGATAAAGTAGAAATGTAAAAATAGATTTTAGCACATCGAGTATTCTTTTGTTTTCGTACGCAGGATATGGCTTATGTATTCAATTAAATATTAACATATATATAGTTAAGCAGTGCTTTTATAGTTATGCTTTACTCTACAACCACTCAACACAAAGGTATGATAATGAGCGATTCGGCAAACATAATTCTTAGAATTTTCTAAAATGAAATGACCGCATTCGGCAACTTGCAAATCTGAAGCTTTATATCCCCTTTTTATAGTCGGAAACTGTTAATAGTTCCATCCGTGATTGTATTTTCGATTCCTTTAAAATTAGGTCAAAAATAATAAAAAATAACAAAGAATATAAGTTCTATTTTCCTATAGTTGAAACACACTCATGCAGCAACGCATTACAGAAAAGAATATATTCTATTTTTTTTTTTTCTAGTTCAGATATTGTTCCACTCAGTGATTTTCCGAATTTAAGTTTAGATCTAGATAAATGAGTTCTTTATGGCAGCATTGGTTGGTGCAGAGATTCTCAAACTTTAATATCTCATAGACCCCTTGCCCTGTTTTTCGTTTTGGGTTGACCCCTATTTGCCTAATATTGATTTTTTGCAAATTTATTATATTAAATGTCTTTTTAACAGCTGATACAGAGCTACTTATTTTAAAAGATTAAAATTTTTAACTGTAGTGAGGTATAGTGTTTAAAGAATCACATAGTAATGAGAAAAATTTATTAATACGTAATTAGTTAAATTTAATAATACGTAAAACAACTGAGCATATTAAAAAAAAAAATTTTAATGGGAGGGATGAATACGGCGCTTCAATAACAAATTTTCAACATTTGGCGTCAATCTTGTAGAGTTTAACTCTAAATTTCTGTAATTAGTAATATCTGGGTTTTTTTTTATTAGATTGGCAACCGTGTTGAGATTCTTGCTCATTAGGAAAAACAATTACAAAGTTTCTCACGATATTCCATAGTTCGGGGATTATATGAATCTAATGCCTACCATGGTATAACCATAGTGAAAAGTTTTATGTTTCTAATTGTAGTGAAGTATCGTGTTTAAAACTTAAGAAATACATGTTAATTAGTTAAATTAATACATAAAATAATGTTACGTAAAATAACTGAGCAACTAACAAATGGTTTCAAAGAGCGGGATGAATCTGGTGCTTCAATAACAAATGTTCAACATTTGGCATCAATCTTGTCAGCTTTAACCCTAAATCTCCTCGGTTTTAGTAGTGTCTTCTTGTTTTCTGTTCTAATTTTTCTTTCTGTTTTTGTTTTGAAAATTCGTAACTGCGCTGAAACTCCTTCTTCCTTCCTTCTTTTTAAAAATTTTCTCAGGACGTTCCATAATTCGGTATAAATAACAGGTATATCTTTTTAAAGCAAAATTGCCGACAACCGTTTCTAAACTTTTAGATCGTCGTTAGCGACTATTCCAATCAGTTCCTCTTGTAGTCTGACATTTTTTTTCTTTCAATGTTACCTCATGAATTCATTGTTTACTGCGGTATTACCATAATCAAAGCTTTCTCGAAACTAGTTTCACAATATCTGAATAAAGGGCATTTAAAAGTTAACCGTAGGTTAAAACGTCCTTTTCTTGGCAGATTGTCTGTGGTAAATTGAGAAACTCGTAAAATATTAGCGACGTCTAATATTATATTCTTGTAACTTTATTAGTGCCGATTTAAGCTCATTTCGGGCCCTGGGCACAGAAGATCTACGGGCCTCCTTGGCACTGGCGGATCGAAATTTATAACAAAAAAATCTGGTTAAGTCCAGCTTGTCCGAGCCCCCTAAGTCCCTTCCGGGTTCCTGGGCGGTTGCTCCAAGAGCCCAATGGATAAATCGGCACTAAGCTTTACTCTGGCAAGAAACTCTGAAATGATGGCCCTTTTTAAATAAAATTTATGCTGTCGCCAGTAGTGTAACGGATAATGTTATAGCCCTCCTGCAAAGTCGGGTTTTGGGTCCCAAGCTGGATCTTACAAAGGGTACTTACATTTCGTCAGTCAGGCTTTGAGCCCCCTAGACTCCTGCCCCCCTCCGCTCCCACAATGCGGGGGTATACGTTACGCCACTGGCTGTCACTCTGTCACTATTTACTTCATTAAATTTAGTAATTAAATCTGTTTAAATCTGATTTCAAATTGATTAAATTTTCTTTTAAAATCCAATCACGATCTGGTTTAGTCTATCGTAGACCTTCATTTACAACTCATGTACCCTTAAATTATTTTTTAGCTGGCGTGGGCTTCTTGCAGGTTGAAGTGGCGCACTTATCCGGAGGATAGAACTCAGGACCTTTGTGTCCGAAGCCAAGTAACTTAACCGCTACACCAAAATGGTCACTTTGGTGCGGAGGTTGTTACTGGCTTATGTAGATGATACCGCTATATACTCCCCCACCAGTGAGTCGGTGGACGAACGATGTATTTGTTAAATCAAGCGTGTTTGCTGCTGCGTCACTAGTTGTGACGGCTTTGCTGGTAGCGTCATTCGTGCGTGAGGGTTGGTTGCGTCACCATGTGACGGCTTGAGAGATGCGTCACCATGTAATGACTTTTTTGGTTGCATTTGCGGTGGATAGATGGCACCACGATAGTTCAGAATGTTGCGTTTTTCTGAGTTTAGTCAGGATCACCAATGAAGTGTCGCACTTATCCGGAGGATAGAACTCGGGACCTTGGGTCCGAAGCCGAGTAACTTAACCACTACGCCAAAATGATCACCTTGGTGCGGAGGTTGTTAATGGCTTATGTAGATGATACCGCTACAAGGTCATCATAGACCACTTTGGGAATTTACTTTATACTTCGGGTTAGTATTTCACACAGTAAGAGTGATTTTTCGCTGGCACTCGACATACAGATTGTACAAAGTATTTGGCTCAGATACGCTCGATCGCCGAATGCGGGTTTCGCCACCCCAGCTGAGATGGCGATTTCGGTTTTGTTTTATCGATGGCTTGTATCCAAAGATTTTTGCGACGAATTACTTTTTAAAACATGAATGAATAAACGGAACTAATTTGATATCAGTATTTCAAAGATTTTTCCCGCGAATAGCTGTAAAATTTTAGTACGTTGGTGTGATAACATTACAATTCGATAACATTATGGTTGGCGTGGTAGCTTAGTGATTACGGTGATCGAATCGTAGTCTGAATGTCATGAGTTCGAGCCCTTGTTGCTGAGAATACCCACCATGTAGAAGGCTGATGCACATTAAATATGTTGAGGTTTAAAGTCCACCCGTTGGGGTGGTGTAGAAGTTCGGAGCAGAGGTGTCAGCTCAAGTGTTGTCATCGTTACTTTGGTTCAGAATTACGAGGTCTGATACTAATAGTCTTCGTGTTGGTTTTTGTGCAATGTTAATAAACTGTTGCTCACTATTCACAAATTATGTATGAAAAAAGAATTACTGAATTGTAAATAAATAAATATTAATTTATCCTGTGGGATAATAGCCTTTGTTGCTAGGTATCCCATAAAAAACTAACTGTAACTGTAGTTTATCCTATGTTTAGCAACACCTTACATTTTCTACCCGCTCTTTTCGTATATAAGTGCTTGAGTTTATGGTACAAGAGAAGTTCCTTTAGAAGTTGTGTTATAAATTTTAATTTTTGACCTTCTCTATTTGTATTAAATAAGAAGCGAAAAATACATGCATGTATTTCATTGCAAGGGGACAATAGTTTTCGTAGCTCCATAATTAACAAAACGCATAACTGTAGTTGTAACTTCTCCAGTGATAGTGTATCTTTGCTTCTTCTCAAGATGCTAATGGAATATTTCCTCAAAGAAAGAGAAAGTTGATGGATAATTACGAGAATAGAATTTCGGAGTAAGGCAGGCCTCAAAAAGTTAACTGTTCTGGAATTTTGCCAGGATATGAAACACAGATCAGAGAAAGTATCCGGTGTAATTGTGTTGGTATGCAGAGCAAAATAGAAAATAATGAATGTGGTAGTCAAAGATGGTTCCTAGCTTAGTTCCAGTATGTTAATTTTGGAAGAAATATTCATGTTGACTTAGCACATTGTTTATGGGTCTGATAAACTGATGTTTTTTTTTCTCCCGTCACGAAACATTAATGTAAGCAGTTTATGAAAGCTAGATCTAAAAAGTTTCAGATAAAATCGTGTGGGTATGTAGAAATAAAATAGAAAACAAAATGTAGAAAAACCAATGAAGTTGAGAGACATGGATCCTGGTTCCGCTGCAGTGAGCTAACTTTAGGTGAAGTATCAATGTTAACATTTCACATCGTTAATAGGTTAGTACGCTTCTGAACAACTTGGAATTTTCCTCGTATATCATGGCAGATTTGAGACAATCGTTGTCCATAAAGTTATGAGGGACTATGTAGAAGAAAACACAGAGCACAAATCGGTGGCCTTGGCGACAATCGAAATAAAAGGCAGCCTCCGTGTGCATAATGCAGCTATTCCTTTTTGGAAATATTTGAAGAAAAGATTGAGAAAATTTTCAGCAAATATATCAAAAAGAAGTGACAGAAATTTTCAATGTATTAATTTTTTTATTTATATACAGTCAAATCGCAAAAGCTTCAAGTATGTAATTTTCTATCTAAGTATAAAAATAGGAATATGCTCTGAAACTTGCTTTTAAAGTTGTTTCGTAATTCAATGTAAAATTTATTTGAAAAGGAAGTAAAAACTTATTTTATAGTTATTGTAGCAACAAAGCTAGTGATTGTATTCTTGATAGCTGCTGCTGTATTTTATTTCAATTGCACATTAACATTTTTGAATTCATTTAAAAGTAAGTTAGGATTTCATTTTCAGCATGATTATGTGGCCGTGGTAGCCGAGTGGTCAAGGTATCGGATCGTGGCTAGCATTTCTCGTGCTCGAACCCAGTACTAGTTAAGACCCGCCATGTAGGGGAGTGATGAACATTACATCTGTTAAGAGCTCAAAAACTGCAGAATGACACCCAGGTGCATTAAATGTGGCGATAATCATCGCCCAAAAAGGAACGAAGTGAAATACCACATTGCATCAATTGCAATGAAGACGGACACATCGCATCACATAGAAAATGCATTAAATTCCCGAAAAACCGATAAGCAAAATAATGAAACCAAAAACACACCAATACCTCCCTCCAATACTCGACCTGTTACAGCCCACGTTAGTTATGCGAGCGTTTGTCGTAACGAACCCAACAACCAGATGGCACCACGTGAGGAGATCGCTGCATCTTCCGCCGAGTTATAACGAAAAAGAAAGGATTCCACAAACACTAATATAAATTTCAGAAACTTCGCGGTTTGTATCGCAGAACTCCAGAATAAAACCGCTAAATTCCCGGAAATTTTCCAGGCATTAGAGGACATGTCAAAAACACAATGATAATGAAAAATTGAACATATTCCTTATAGCTATCGTGAAATCCACTATTAAAACTAAACCTTAAACATGCATATCTATTGCTAACTCTTACACTAATTCTGAAAGCATACAAACATTCTCATTTAAATTCCATCACTAAGCACTTTTTCTATAATATTCAGCCTCAAAATCGTTCACTTCTAAGCACCAAGTCATGCCAGCCAATCAGAGAGCTCCAAAAGTCTACGGACCCCGGAAGGCTACTCACCCGACCACAGCAACGGTAACCACTCCGGAACAAATGCTTCTTGGAGGAACTGTTCGGAGCACTTAGCCCTGTCGGGCTCTAATCTCCTATCAGGGTAATTTATGATGCCTTTAAAACGTTTTACTATTGCCCAGTGTAACTACTTTAGGAGTATAGATAAAATAGAAAATAAAATTTTTAACAGAAAAAAGCTCTTTTAAGAGCTCAAAAAACAGTGAAAAATACTGATCTTTAAGTGGGCGGCGCTAGCCTGGCCAATCCAGGTGCAGCAAAAACCGAATCTAAAAGCAGCCTAAAAATTAACATAAAATGTGTTCTGAAAAACTGTATGGGAGAGGAAGCGTTGTGATTTGTCGAGAGAAAGTTCGGCTAATTTGAAAAGATTATCAGAGAATATTGTGAGAAAATTAATCAAAGTCAGGATTAACCAAGATATCTCTTGGTCTTCTGACAGAAAAATGTGAAAAGTAGGGGGAAATTTCGTTAATAGAAGTGTTATCGTGCTCGTTAATGTTTCTAAAGAATTTAATTGCGATTTTTCTGATAGTTTGTTTGATTGTTGTAATGTTACACGCGAATCTGAGATCTCTGTTTCTCATGTACCATCGCGCGTCACAGATTTGTCTGATAATAATATTTTGTGTAGTCTCAATTAAGTCAATATATATGTTGGTTTTTTCTGCATGAGCCCAGACCGGGGAGGCGTAGGTGAGCAGTGGTTTCAGAATTAGAGTGTAGATAAGTAATTTATTACGTCTACTTAATTTAGACTTTCTACAAATTAGGGAGTCAACTTTACGCATATTATCTTTAAATTTATTTCTAATATATGTGATGTGTTGTCTGAAAATGAGATTTTTATCAATGATGACACCAAGGTATTTGGTGTGCTGAGACCAGGGAATTCTTTGATTTTGAAGTATAATTTCAGGAGAGGGTTTTCTTTGAGAAAAGAAGACTGCTTCAGTTTTAGTGGTATTGATCGCAATTTTCCATACAGAGAACCAGATCTCTAGGTGAGCTAAGTGTTCATTGATGTTATTGGCTAGGGTGTTAAGATTTTTGTGTCTGGAGAGTATAGCTGTATCATCTGCGTACATACATAGCATGGTATTAGTATTTTTAATAATGTCATTTACATAGAGGTTGAATAGCCCAGGTCCCAAAATTTGAGTCCTGAGCTATTCCTGCTTTTATAGGTTTGTTAGTAGAGTAGGTTCTATTGATTTTGACAGAGAAGTCCCTGTCGCTGATATAGGAGTTTAAAAAAAGAATAAGTGGGGGTGGAATTTTATATAGGTGATTAATTTGAAGAGTAGGCCGGTGTGCCAAACTCTATCAAAGGCTTTTTGAATATCTAAGAAGACTGCAGCTGTGCATTGGTCTCTATTATTACCTTCCTTAATAAATTCAACTACTCGGAGTAGTTGATGAGTAGTCGAGAGACGAGGGCGGAACCCGTGCTGCTCTGGAATCAGGATGTTTTCTGTTTCTAGGTGATCATTAAGTCTGACAAGAATGATTTTTTCTGCCAGTTTACTAAGTACAGGTAATAAAAATATTGGTCTATATGAATCTGGAGCAGTTGGGTCTTTACCTGGTTTTAAGATCGGGATGACAACTGCAGTCTTCCAAGGTTTTGGAAAATATCTGAAAGTTAGCATATAAATAATTATGTTAGTAATTTTGAAAATTGTTAGTTATGGTAAGTTTTTTAGCATTTTATTTGTAATCCCGTCTCTACCCGGGGATTTTTTAATTTTAATCTTTTTAATATAAGTAATGATTTCCGAAGGTAGAGGGGGGGGGTATGATGTCAGTGTTATTAGTATTGTTATCAAAGTACGCATCAACAATGTTGGGGATGACCTCGTCTTTATGTGGGTTGTGAATGTCGTTTAGTTGGAATTGACTCTCAAGCGATTGTGTGATAAATTCAGTCTTATTTGTGTCGCCGAGAGCTGTACCGGAGGAGTCGTTAAGGGCGGAGATCGGGGCGGCCTTCTTCCTGAACACCTTGGCCATTCCCCAAAGGGAACTGCCCTCAGTATTCAGAGAAGAAAGTGTGTCCTCCCATGCTTGTTGTCTGTATTGGTAAACTTTTCTTCTAATGATGTTTTGTAGTCTATGGAATTCTGTTTTGTGTTGTGGATATCTAGTGAATTGAAAAGGTTTTCTGGCTCTGTTACGATCTTTAAATAAGTGTCTAAGCTCTCCCTGAACAAAAGGCTGCTCAGTATGGTAAACTGGCTTGGAGGCACTAGTATGGGCACTAAGGATATCATTAGTGAGGTTGATGACTTGGGAGTCAACCTCTTGGGTAGTGCGAGCAGTGGAGAGATCTAGGTTGTCAGGTTGGGCTAGAATTTTAGTAAAACTACTCCAAGTAGTATTTTACTGAGGCGGGGGGATTTCAAATTTAATAGTTTTTGGGAAATTAGGTCTAATAGGGTTGTGGTCAGAACTTAGCTCAGGAAGAGAATCAATAGTCGAAGGCCAATTTAAATTTGTGTGTGTGTGTGTGTGTGTGATGAGGGCGTAGACAATAATAGACTCGAAATCAGTGCCAAATCTGGTTGAGGTGGTGGGGGCGACAATATCGATTTTATTATTCTTTAAATAACTTAGAAGCTTATTCCCTCTGGAGTCGCAGTAACTCCAACCCCACGAGGTGTGTTTGGCATTAAAGTCGCCAACAAGGATGGCAATTCGAAAGGTCTTAAAAATGGTGTCCAAAAGTTAAAACCAAGGTTTATGGCTTTCGGGTAAGGTGGAATATAGATGGAGGCGACCAAGAATGGCTCCTTATCGATAGGAGTGAGAGCAACGATCGTTGCTTCGACACCAGTGAGGAGAGGTGGGGTGGGAACATGGTAGTGTGGAAAATATCTTTTAACGAGGATGGCAGTTCCACCCCAAGCATGAGCTGAGTTTGTTCTATCATTCCTATAGCAAATATAGTTGGGGATGTTGAAAGAATGCTCTGGTCTCAGATGTGTTTCTTGTAATAGGAATATATCTGGGGAATACAATGCGAACAACACCAGCGTGAGTAACTGCAACCCCATTGGGCGAGCAGACCCTCTCGCAATGCTGCCATTGGCCTAGAGAAAGTCAGGATAATTTACTAGCATTCTGATCTCAATTATGCAAGCCAGCCAGATTTCTACTACGTTTTATGCATTTATTTAAATTTCTTCCTCATACTTTCTGGTAATTTTCTCGTTTTTATTGAATTTCTCATGCACTTTAAATTTCTCATACCTTTAAATCAAAAATGGGAAAGTTAATCAAAGTCAAGCTATATCACCAAATATAGGAGATAAAAGCCCTGACGGGCTAGGCGCTCCAAAGCAAAAATCCAGCCACAAACGTCCTCCCGTTGGTGTGGTAGTTAGAAGAGGGGGTGCCAGCTCAGGTATCGTCCTTGTCACTTGACCATGGTTCAAAATTACGAGGTCCGTCACCAAAAGCCCTCATGTAGCTGAACAGGGCGACGTTAATATTCACTCACTCACTCATTCAGTATGATTATAAAAAAATGTATACATTTGTTAATAGTTTACAGCATTCAGTGACTGATTAAGGCTGTTTTTGGCTAATGTTAAAGAATAGGACCCAAATTTGGAATATTTTTTCATATATAAAAGTATATAAATATTAATATTATATATATATATATATATATTCTGGCTTCTTTATCTTATAGAGAATCACTTATTGTCATACTGCTCATTTTTATATGAGTTGAAACATGTTTTCTTTTATAAAATGTGTTTCGCATTTTTCTCCTATACCATAATGCTAAATGAGCTATCCCTTTACATGTTAAAAAAAACTTAATTATCTATGAAATTTTAAAAATGCTATATTACAAACAAATGCATGAGTTACAATGTCACAAATTTTTATAAAAATTGTTTCAAAATATGCTGTGCGTTAAGTTCACACTCTTTTGCATATGGTGAAAACAGCCTTAAGTCTGGCATAGATTGTTGCTGCATGTTAAATATGAAATGATACTTGAGCAGGAATTTCTTAAGGCATGAGTCCAGGGTCTTGTCTTGTTCTCAACTCAGCCTGAATAAGATCATAATTAGAATAGTTTCAATGTTCAAATGTTATAGCCTGAATAAGATATAGATTTAAATAATTTCAAAGGTCAAGTGTTATTTCTGATTGTGTTGTCCAAAAAATAGTGAATTTCAGGTGATATGTCAACTGACTACATGCAATGACTGTGTTATCCTTGTACAGTCCTTGTCCTATCACCTTACACCATTGTTATTCATTTAGTCAAAAGATGGCAGCCTCTCAAGCCCGTTTGTGATATTTGTAAATCATGCACATTTATTTGTTTTGGGTTATTGTTTGTACGAGTATTTGACAATGTTTGCTATGTACTGTCTTCTTTAAGGGTCATAGGGGGCCTACTTTTGCATAGGTGCCCAGGGCCTCAGGAAGTCTTAAGATGTCCCTGTACTTAAGTAAAAGATATGAATATTGTAAATTATATCCTTACTTCTAATGTTTCATGTATTAAATAGGTCAGTGCATCGTTTGTCAAGGCGTAGAGAAAATTTACACTACATGGGCCTTAAGGTCTTTGAAGGAGCGAAGGAAAAATTGGATGAGCACTCTTATAAATGAAGACACCTTTTCGAGAGTAAATTCTACATCTGGATCAACCCCAGTAAGTAATTTTAAAAGAAAAATTTAAATGTTGGAATAATTTACAGTGAGTAATACAGTAATAGTAGAAAACTATATTTGTATTTTTATAATATATACTGAATTGAACTATTTAATGGATTATGGCTATAATAAAAGTTTTCTTTTTTAATCCTACACCAGTCTTAGGCATGACTGTCATCAGTCTATGATAGGCAGCCCAATAAAAGCTGCAGTACATAATGAAATTCATGGCAAAATTTGCATAACGGTGAACATAAAAGTCTACTTATAAATCATGAGAATAATAGTGTGATTTTTAAAACAGAAAGTAAAAATCAATTGAAAACTTTATCTTTTAATGCTTGGGAAATATGTATAAGTGTTGCTATTTCTTTTTTGTATAGAAAACAATAATACTTGTATGAGATTCTGGATATTTTAGTGGAAAGATAAAGATAAGATTTTAGATGTGTATAAGATTTTCAGCTTGTGTGTGAGAGACAAAATGAAAGTAAGGCTTCAAAAATAGTTAGGATTTAATAAAATGATACGGTATTATAAATTGCAACTAAATACGTGAAGCTAGGGATTATCTTAAAACTAAAAGCATTATATTCTAAGATAACTGGATAGAATGTGACTTAACAACAATAAGGACTTCAATGATAACTGTTTTTAAGGAATCTCAGGACCCTTAACATATATCTGTGCATTCGAAAAAAATATCCTTCTTGAAACCAATGTAACTTAGCAATAAAGCAAAATAATCATTTGAAATTTTTATCACATGATAATCACATATATTTACATTCGTTCTCAAATTTCCGGAGAATTTGAGAAAATTTTTTAAAATTTATAAGGAAATAAAAATTGAACAATTTTTCAAAAATTTGAAAATTAGTATTTTACAGCGCGCAAGATTCTGAAGTACAAAATTGATCAAAATTTACAAAATTAACTTTACTTGGTATAAAAATGTTCAGTTTCAAAGTTATACAAACTTTTAAAAAATTTAGAGAAAAAAATATATTTTTTAAATACGGTTACAACAAAAATTTTAAAATTTTAAGAAAAAAATTAATTAAAATTCAAATAAAAAAAAATTTATTAATTTTTTTTTTGAAAATTGAAGTATAAGTTATGAAGAGCCATATTTTGAACACGTGTATAAAATTTCAAATCGATCTCATAAATAGTTTCTGAGAATTTCTGCGCGCAAGCTAAAATTTGTTGTTTTGAGAAAAATGAAGTTAAAGATACGAAAGAGATAGGGATTTCGTATAAATTTCTCTAGTTATTTCTCAATAACTTCGGAACTTTTTACAGTATCAACAACAATTTGGTATCAAAATGCTCAGAAATGTTCAGGCTTTAACATATATTTTTTTCAAAAAATTGAAAAATTTGCAATTTAAGAGTCCTTAGACCCCTTAACTTAGGATACAATTCAAAACGTCAGTCTCTTCTCTCAACTTGAAAACACAATAAAGAACCAAATTAGATAACATTGTTTTTTCAGCTCTTCACTGTATAACTTAAAGAAATGAATACTCACTGGCCAAAAAAAAAAAAAAGTAAAAGCGATAGAAAATCAGCAATGAAATAAACTAAAATAAGGATGAAACTTGCAACTGTTTAAATTAGTTGCATGTATTGTAAATCCATTGTGTAATTAAGGATTTTATAAAAGTGTATGAAAAAAAAATTGTACATGCCACACATTTTTTAAATGATTGAACTATTTTAACTAAGAATTTAAATTTTTTTATCAGCTTCAAATGGAAATACCTATGACTGTTACTTATTTATTTGTTGTTTATTTAAAGCTTGATATAACTTTCATTTTCAATTCAATTGTGCTTTTTTAGTAAATTATTTCTGAAAAAGGGGCACCTCTATTTAAAGGAAAAAATATCTGGTCCAATGTGTGTCCCTTATTAGAAGTTACTGCTGTATACATAATATTTATATGTATATATATACACTAGTTGTAACAAATATTTAAGGCCCCCTGCAAAGTCAGGTTTTGGGCAACCAAGTTCGATTTTACAAAGGTTTGGTACTTGACAGCAGTACCTACTCCTTTTTGGGCACAATAGAACCCTGCCCCACTACGATGGGGGTGTACGCTATGTCACTGATATACACGCATTTAAAATTGGAAATAAAAGTTTATATAATTTTTACATAAGATGAAAGAAATCTTTGAACTATAAGCAATATTTTTTTCAAAGAAAGGATTTTTAAGAGAAATTTTAAGTAATTCACATCAAACTATTTAATATGTATTGTAAAATTCCTTGTTATTTGAAATTACATAAAAATTTCATTAAGTAGTATCATGTAGCATCAAAACCCTCTTATAATTTTGTTTTATAATACTTTATTTTTATAGGGGGAAGGAACAGCAGTGACAGATTCAAGTAAGTGCAGTTATGAACTCTTAATATTTTCTTTTATGAAAACAGTACTTTTATCTCTAATTATGTTAATTTTTGAAGACATCTCATGAAGATGTGTTACATCGTTTTCAAGCCATTTAAACTATTTGAGAACAATAATTTGTAACTGAAAACTACAAAAATAAATCCAAGTTGTTTTTCTCTTTAAGAAGACAATTTATGCTTACCTTCAATATTTTTAAGCTTTTCAAGCCATTTCCTTAAACTTGTCCTTTTCTTCCTCTCTATTTTTAAGTTACTGATGGTTTATTGTGTGTTATTTAACTGTTAGATTTTTCGTTTAATGTTTTTTACGTTTAATTTTTTCCAAAAAATTACAATACTTTTCTTATATATTTGCGAAAAGTTATCTAATTTACAGAAGTAATACTTTGCATATAAATAAACCATTTCTTCTTTTACATTCTACACCAACCTTAAAAGTTTGGAAAAGTCCAGAAAAAATATTATTTATTATTTTCTGTTTATTATGGTCTTTTTAAAAATTTCTTTGAATAAAGTGCAAGTTCAGTATTGCATTGTAGGATTAAAGTTAACAAAGCATTGAAGATAAATTTTATTACTTGAGCAGAAATTTGTTTCAACGTTTGAAGTATTCTATTGGATAAGACCAAAAGCAATATGATATGCATTAATTTAATAAAAATAAGAGATGATATTACAAGTTAGATGTAAATAAATGTGAAAAACAGTTTAGTTTAAATATGTTATTTATGTATTAACTAAATGTAAACAATAGAAATGAAATATTTTATTTTATTTTATAATTTTTAAATTCCTTAAGCTCTAGGGACTTTTAAAATGGAAGCAATTGGATTAGATATATAACAGATTAAATAATTTATTTTTTAATTTTCCTGGAAATACAAAAAGATGAAAATAAAAGATCCAATGAATTAAATACCAATATATAAAAATGACAACACTTAGTGATAAATGCTTCCTGCTGCATAAATTCTGTCTCCAAATAAACATCTACATTTGCCTTGCTGGATCAAATCAAGTTTTTCATTTTATTTTTTCTGCTTCTTTGATTCCAAATAGATATTTTAAAATAGTGTTGTTGATATAATTTTTGTGATAATGTTAGTGATATAATTTTTTTGTACTAATGATGTATTATGCATATAAAATGCACAATTCATTTATAAAATGTTTTATTTAATTTTATCACAATTTGTAATTAATATTTTTTTTAAGGCATTTTGGGAAATTGGCATTCAGAGACAGGAGATTCTTTATCGATTACCAATGCCTTTCAGGAAAAGATTATGAAAGGTAAGCATTGTAATTTTTTTTGTTGAGGTAGGAGTCATCATAATGTAGAAATGCCCCTTGCTCATGATTTTTGATTGCATATTCCTCTACTAGTAATTAAAAGTTCAAATATCAAATTGTTACCAAATTAAGGTAACATTTACCTTTGTATCTGTACTAGTAAATTATTTATCTTTTCTTTATTTTTGGTACATAGCAACCTTTACTTGGAAAATTTTTTTATTTGTTAGATTAATCTCAATAGCATCATTGTTGATTGACCCATATCTTTATAATTGAAAAGTCCTTATATTTAACTCAGAATTGGCTGGCTTAAATTGTTACTGTTCGTTTTCTTGAAAATAAAGTAAATTTCTTACTTAAAATAAACAAATTATTTGTCATTTCCTTACTGTGTAACTCACAGTACTTACTGCTTTGTATTTTTTTGCATATAGTATTTTGATTAGGTTACGGAATAAGTTGTATTTATGAGTATGTTTCAAATTAGTTTAAATATTCTAGCAGATTTCTTCTCTGATTAAAAATATGAGTTATTCAAAAGCATTTATATTTTTATCTCTAGGTTTACATAAAGCTCCAACAGCTGTAGATGGTGCTCCAGTATTTGGTCAATTTGACGGAAATCAGACCTACACTGCTCTTGGATTTGCATCAGTTCATGGGAATCACATCACAGGATGGGCAGGTAAGTAATAAATAAAAATTCATTCATAACATTCATATAGCATGTTAAAATAGATTTAACTTTTTATGTTCTTGGTGGATTTCAACAAGAGTCTAAACATGGATTCAGGATGAAATTTCAAAGGAATATTTTAAAAATAATGTCTGAAACGTTTTTTTTTTCTTTTCTTTTACATTTGTTTTTAGAAAATCATTAATGCAATGCAGCTGCAAAAATTCGGATTGCCCAACTGGGATGGGACTATTATCTCACAGTTAAGACTGAGATGAGAAAAATAAAATAGTATTTACAACTTAATATTTTCCAAAATTTTAATGGAAATAATTTAATAGTGCTAGAGAAAATTTTGTTTATTTTTTTCTGAGTATTTCATTCTGAGGAGTACAAATTAACTCAGCACTTCAAGGAAATTATAATGCTGCATATTTAACTTCTAGGTTTAAAAAAAAAATTAAAATAGGAATATAACTCAAAAATTGTGCAATAAATTTGATATTGATTTTGATGTTTGAATTTCTGTTATGTATTTAAACTAGGGTTTTTGAACTATAGAGAACATATGTGTGTAATTCCAATGATTACAAAATGTGAACATTAATCTTGTAGTAGGAAAAAATGTATATACCATGGTATTGTATAAAAGACATACCAAAATGTCATCACAAAAAAAATCCATATTTAGCTAAATATAAATTATACTTTTTGCTTCAGTCATTTAAATGTTTGGAAAGTGGAATAGTTTTCTGATAAGATTTGTATTCAAAACAATTTGTTGTCTTGAATATTTTGAAATTTTATGAAAGACTAGAGATGGAAGAATGTATGTGGTAAATACTTGATATTTTCTATATCTATAAATATCATGTTATGATTTTGATTCAAACTGGGTAATATATATATATAATTATTTTAAATAGAAAGAAGGTAACATGTAACGCAAATTTATGATAGTTCCAAAATAGTTATCACAGAACCTCTAATCAAAGCAAAAGAGAATCCTTCCACTGAAATTTCTTTTTCCTGTCTTTCTTAATTATTGTGTGATGTTTGGGAAAATTAATGGTTGTGTGAGAGTTATGAAGTTAAATAATTAATTTATATTTGTCATAGCTATTAATTAAAATACATACATTTAAATAAAGGTTTTTCATGCTATTGATTATTTCAAAATATGTTATTTATGAGGGAGGAGGCAACACAACCATTCTCTTTGGTGTTTTGCAGCAGCTTCTCTTCTGTTGGGGTGGAGTGCAGTCGCTCTCTTCTTGAATTTACACTCCAGCTTGTTGGCAGAGTGAGTTTTTTGCATGGCCATAGGTAGTTGGGGCGATTTCAGATGACAGGACCCCGCAATATTTACGAGTGTATAGGAGTGGTATTATACTATCCACAAAAAAGAAGCCGATTTTCAAGCTGTGTGACATGAAAACGTCACTATTGCTTTTAAAATAAGACTTTTACACAAAAACACATACATTGCTTCTGGTTTTCATTCTTAATGCTGAAACCATTTATTATGCAGTAAAATAAAAAAATTAAAAGGCATTAAACTTTGATATTCATATGCTTGATTGTTTTACTAATATTTAGATTTTATTTTTGAGAAAATTATTTTTGAACATTTTACCAGAAGGTAAAAGGAAAACTTGGAAAAAAATATATTAATGTATTGGAAATTTTTTAGGTCACATCTATAATCCTCATGATAACAAACCATTGATGCAAACTTCATGGCTTTCATATTCATTTTCAAACCTTTGCAAGGATCCTCGTAAAAATGTGAATTATGGAATGCACTACTATAAGAAGTCTGTTGCAGGTAAGTTATGAAGTGTTACCTTAAAAATGAAATTATTTATTGTAAAAAAATTTATATTAAGTTGAGAGTTCTTTTTAACAGAGGTTAAGAAATGATACAGTTGTGCATCTTCAATCTATTCATTCCTCTTTCTTTGATCTGGTGGTGTTATTGTAAATGGTACTAAAATTTAGTTCAAACTGATTTAATTGTGAAAATTATTGTTTCTAGCTTAAATTCCTGATTTATTTCCAAAAAAAATTGTTTTTTTCAAAGTATAAGAAGCTTTGTTTTGTTAATAGAACGCATAATCTCAAAAGTGCAGTGGGGATAAGATGGTGCATATATTACAAATCGATAGTGACCTGTATTTTTGCAGTGTATGAAAGATATTTCAAATCGCATAAAAGCAGCACATTTGTTATGCATTTGTAATCAATTTAGTATTTCTATTAATGGTTAGACAGAAGATATTTGTTATGAATGTATACTGTAATTTCTCATTTAAAACAATTAATTTACAAATTAGTCTCTCTACATATAGATTTTATAACTTAATCAGAGCTTTTATTTATATTATTTATGGAATAAATAAGAATTTAAGGTTTACTTTGCACTCACTTAAAAAATAGGTAGTTTACAATGTCAGTTTTCTTAAATGTATGTGAAATCTCGGAATTTTCTCTATGGAATCATTATTTTTATCAAAATTCTGTCGACTTGCTATGGTTGAAGTAATTTCAGTTATTGGTCTCATAATATTTTGAATGAAATCTGTTGGTGTGATTTGGAAGTTTGGAGAGTCTACATCAGTTTTTTAAATAAAAAAATAAATATACAACTCTTCTTTAACTATATGTTAGATTATTACAAGTTTTTTCGAAGTAAAGAAAGGTCTTTACTGTATCATACACTGTTAAACAGACTCCTCAATGAGAAATTTAAAGTACTTTTACCACAGTCTTATGCTTCAGAAATAAGCGTTTTGAGTGATTAAGCTCTTAACTCAAATACTTATTTAAAAAAAAAGCCACAATGTTATTTTTTCTTAAACCATATTCCCTTATATTGAAAATACTATTTTAATGTAAATCTAGCATCATTTCCAAGCTTTAATTGTACGTATTTGACATAACTTTCTTCCTTGTCAAATATTTTACTCATCATATAATATATTTGTAACACTTAAATTCTATTTTTCATGTAATAATGATTTTACTCTTTCAGAAGAATGACCAAGTTGCCTTAAATAATCTCCATTTAGCAGCAAACAGGCAGCAAGTTTAACACAACTTTTCAAATGTAATCAGGTCATGTGGATTTTTAAGTAGACATTTTTAACATTCAACTGAATTTGTGAACATTTTGTATGATTTAAATTTTTCCTTGTATCTGATTTTAATAAAACTATTACACAATTACTGTTCGATTTACTAAACATTTGTAAGAGTCTTTATTATTATTATGAGACGTCCTTCACATTCACAACAAAATTATTTTTAAACACTCAGCATTCACTATCAATGCAAGCTCCAATATTTATGGAGGCCACAGTAGCACAAATTGTGGAGCATGAGATGCCAGTTCTGATTCTAGAAATGATGGAGGCAGTTACTTCTTAAATTAAACTGATCCTCAAAGAACTTATGTAACATCATTTCAGGTATCCTTATTTGATTGGGTTCAAAATAACAAGTAGCCTAAAATCCTTATGTTTTTGTTAAGCAATGTTAATTTAATTCAAATCACATCTGAGATTTATACCTCAATGCTAGGTTTGATATTAAAAGAACTTGAAAACAATTACACTAATTGAATAGGTTGTAAGAAAACAAATCTATTCATTTTGTCCAGTTATTTTTCAAGCACGATTGGTTTTTTTGAAAAAATTCTTGGTGGGTTCTCTTTGTGAATGAGTGTATTTGAGACAGTGTAACAATTGAGAATTGATGTATAGTTGTTAAAAGAAAGCGAACTTCCTCAACATCTTTCATAATTCTCATCACATTACACAAAATTGCTATAATTCTTAATTGTTCAAAAAAATTAGAATTTTGATGTGTTAATAATACTAATTAAATTCCTAAATACTATATTCTCAACAAAATGTAAGATTAATTAAATCGCTGGGCAGAATGATACACATGTCTTTATATTTTAATTTGAATCCTCATTAGTTCTAAATATATTAGGGAAAAACTGTAATTTGCGAAGGAATATATCATGTAATACCTTGACGATTCATCATTTTCTGTTTTTAAAACTGCCCGATAAGTGGATTTATAATTAAATATTATAAATAAATATGCAATATTTTTTGTTTGACTCTGCAATATCCAGATATGTATTTGACCTTGTATATTTCTCGGAGAACATTGTATGAAATTTCTGAATTGAAGGGCTGTATGAAAAAGAAATCTAAATATCTTTAATATGTTACAATTAACTCTTGCTGTTATTTTATTTAATAATTTATATTTTTAAAAATACTATTTTTTATTTCTTAATATTTTAGAATCAGAAAAAAAATTGTATGGCATGAAAGATTTTTAAATAAGTATCAAGTAGAACGCTTTTAATTTCTAAATGTTTGAGAAATATTTAAAAACAAGGGATCTATAAAATCTGTATCTTGGGAAACTCATAAGAGCTGGAGAGAAAAGGAGCATAATTTCTTAAAATTCAGGTTAGGATTTCTAATATTGAGTTATTATTTTCATAATGAAAGTAACATTTTCATTAAGCACAAATAAAATGTATGTTAGAGAACTATATTTTGGAACGGTTTGCTAGGTGAAAATGTTTATATGTTGAAGAACTTATTTATAATTTTAGTAATAAGCATAACAATTATTCCTACCTAAAAATCATATTAGAATAAAAGCTGATCCGTGAGATACAACCTAAAACATATTTCAAATTCTCTCAATTCAAACTTTACAAAATTTTTCATTCTTTTTATTAAGAGAGTATTTACTTTATTTCTATGCTTCTTGTGTCATCTTATACATTTAATGGAATATTTAACAAAAATAAATTTCTACTTAGAGCACTGTTTCTCTATAACCAGACTTATTTTGTATAGTAATTTATAGCAAATAATTTTGCATAGTAATTATCACACTGATACATATTCAACATATCTTTTATTGTCTTATCTTAAATTCATAGTGGATTTTTTGCTTCTTGTTAAGCAATATGGCAATTGTAGTCTAATGGTTATGGTCATGAACTTGTGGCTGGTGTTTCAGGAGTTCAAGCTCTAGTGCCATTGAAGACCTGCTATGTAGAGGGGAATATGTACATTAAATGAATGGTTATTTCCTCAGGTGTCATCCTAATCACTTTGAACTGAGATTCAAAAAAAGGCCTGGTGCCAATAGGCCACGTATTAGTTTATCGTGTGCCATTCACTCATGTTAAGCAAATTTCTAAAGTTAAGTAATTTATCCTGGAAGAATTCAATAAAATTTGCAAAAAAATTTAAAAAATTAGATATTTTATTATTTTGTATGTAGCAAGCACATAACATACAACTTTGAAAAACAAAGGAAATTTCAGATGAATCCAAGCTTTTTGTTCATATTTCACAAATGCAAAAATGTACAATACAACAAAAACTAATGTAGAGAATTAAAAACAGTACAAAATGTTTACATTATTGTTCTCTTTAACACTACTAATAAAAATTCCCATAATGTGCAACATTTTAATGCATTTTGAATAATCAGGGCATAGATTATCTTAACACTACAATACAATGATCATTAAATGCAAACAATGAGCATAAAATAATTAGAACATCAGCATATAACAGAAGGCTTGTTATAAATAATTTTGGAAAAGTTAGAAGAAATTTTACATGCAGAATTCAAACAAAGTTAAAATCCCTGAGTTTAAACTTGAGCACTTAATTAAAAACCTTAATTTTAAACATAAAATGCAGAAAGTTGTAAATTTGTTTTATATGACATTCTGTAACAGAATAAGTGCTATCTGACATTCCTATGGCATCATAAAGAGTTATGTTAATATCTAATGAAATAATTTTTATTTTCTAGAGAAAGTAAACACACACACACAGCTCTTGGAGAATGAGAATGTGCAATATTAAAGATATTGAAAATAAGGCCACAAAAATTAATCTGGTTTTCCGAAAGAAAAGTTTCCAACATCCATAATAAAATTACATGAGTTGTATGCCCTACCCTATGCGTGTAGGTACAAGTTAATTCAATTAAAAGAAAACAAGCAATGCAAATGTATAAATTATTTTAACTTAACCACTTTTTTTTAAATGCACGAGGCGAGTAAGGGTGGAAACATGAACACGTTTGGATATAAACTTGAATCCATGCTACTTAGCTATCGTATTGTAATGTATCAAAACAGACCAAACTTGTAGCACATTTTGACATTTATAAAAATCAATCTATGATGATAAAACGAAGAGTTGTGTGAGTGCGAGGATGGCATTTGCTCAAAAATGGAAAAGTTTAAATGTATGAAATTCAGTAAATTGAAACTTTGGATGGTGATGGCTCAATAGCCTCCCTTTGGTGTGGTGTGGTAGTTAGGAGGGAGGCTGGCAGCTGAGGTGTCAGTCTCATTACTTGACTGAGCATCAAATTTGTGAGATCTGTCCCCAATAGCCCTCATGTTGCTTTTGAGTGCAACATTAATATAAAACTCTCACTTGGGTGGTGATGACACATTTTATAATAGAATTTTCAAAATTCATGTGAATTTTTTTTTTTAGAAACATTGCAGGGTTAAAATCTGCAAGATCAAGTTCTTTTTAAATAAACTTTTTCTTGTTTTTGTTTTTTTTTTGTTTTTGTTTTTTTGTTTTGTATTGGGTCTGAAAAATTAGTACTGAAAGGTTTCAATTGCCTACATTTTTTTAGCAGTGCCATTCAAGATTCTGTTGATTCAAATGACGCAATGTACTGAAAAAACAATGTGCAATGTGTACAAACGCCGATTTTTAGCTCTTTGTTTTAACATTACACTAGGGAAGAAATTTCCTCTCAACTCGCTGTATGTGCATTTAAGTGGCTTTAGATAAAAGCAGGTGATGTTTGAAATTTTGATGTAAATATTCAGATTTCACTTAGAGTATTTTGATTTTTAATTTTTTTCTCAAATACACACAAAAAAATTTATTTGATTCTAAAACACATATTTTAGTTAATAGTATATTTTTATTCACTTTGAAAAAAAAAGTATGATTTTCGTGTAACAACTAGACTAGTGTATATAAACCAGGGGGAAAAAATATATAATTCACAAAATAAAAACAAAATATAAATGAGCAGAAAAAAAATATAATGATAATAAAAGTATTAAAAAACACCATATACCAAGGCAGTAAACCACAAATAGATATATGTATATAACAAATATTAAATAAACAACATTTCAAGTTTTTATCTACAAATGAAAACCTAATAATTGACTAAATTTCTCACAGGGCATATATCTTCAGTGTTATTGAACTGAGCACCACAATAAAATATATGAATCATAACAAAATCAGTTTCATGATTTTGATTAATGTTTGACATAAATATTAATCATACATATAAAAATATTTACAAAAATTTATTAATTAGTATAAAAACTATACAGAGATGAATCTATTGAGAAGAAATTATGATAGCATATAACTCTTATTGGAGCGAAAAAAATAATAAAAACCTTATTTAGAAATCAACAACCTATATAGCAATTAATCACAATTAAAGCTGTTCTATTCTGAGATTTTTGCAACAAATATTTAATTAATGACTAATACAATATGTTGTTAAACAGATAAAGTACTATTCCATGAAATAGATTTCATTGTTTAAATATGAGATATAAAAAAGCACATTAAGATACAAAAAAAATTTTAAGAATTCTTTAAGCTTACTTAATTTAGCTAAAGATTGTAAAAAAAAAAAAAAAAAATCTCAAATGATGCATTAAAATCAAAATTTTTTCCGTGAAGAAAACAGAATTCTGTTTTCAAATAAGTGCATTTTTCTCATAATCAGAATTAAAAATACGAAGGCTGTATATAATTCTTTTGATACTTACTACGCAACAAAATGTCAACATTTAAGATAATTGAGGTTGGCAACCCCGATTTTGCACGTATCATACGCACTGAATTGACAATCATGTTCTTCGTTTCATATAATGTAGCCAAAGTAATTGTGATAATGTGTATAAGTACCATTCTTTTTATTGTAAAACAGAAAGAATTTCGAAGAAAAAAAAGTTTGATTCTAATCGTCGATGTCTTAAGACTGTTCTTTCATAAATTTTAAAATCGTCTTAACTATATAAGTTACTTCTGCTGTATTTTAAAATAGTTTAACCATAATATTATTTGCCATTAAAATGTTTTAATTTATTTTTCTCAAAAAAAAAAAAAATTAAATTTAATTTTAGGGTTTATTTTACTAGAAAAAATGTATTATAGTCTTCTTCAAGCATTTTCCGCGATTATTATTCAAGTAAACACAATCAAACTAAGTTTTTCAACAATTTTTTAGTGCGTTACATAATGTTCCTTTCTCGTTTTTTTCTTAAAAGAACATTAAAATGATAATCAACTCCATATATTAATTGCAATTTTAGAGCAGCACTGAATAAGACAGCTTTAATCATGTCTAGTTTGAAAACGTACACAAATGGTTTTCTGATGGTTGCGAAATTAGTTTTGTCCATATGATCTTGGAGAAACATATCACAGTCTCATATCATGAATATGAATTCATTTTCTGTACATTTCATGATATATTTTGGGACATATTCAATTACTATCAGTCGCTCTTCACAATTTGTTTTACCAGTTCAGTTTATGAATAGGAATTAATGGAATGATGTGATCTTTTTACTGAAGAACAGCATAGTACAAACCACTGTAGCTAATAATACAGGACTGGCAACGACATTGCTACTCCAGCTGAAGATAGGACAATATGGGCATTGATAAGATCCACATACTTGGCAAATACTCAAAACGAATAAACTGTACACTTCGAATATAGTCTCATTGAATCGCTCTGAAAAGATGAGTGAAGCATTAATATAGTAAAATGCAATAAGAACAAAAAAAAAATTTGAATGATATTTACCTAAACAAAATGAAATTTACTTAAACAATATTGTTATTTTGAAAATTAAAAGATGATATGCAGTTATATTTCATATTGTAAAATATTTAGAGTTCCATTTCCTCGGAGCGGGCGATAAAGTCATCAAAAATGATACAACCAATGCAAAATTGAAGTATTTTAAATTGAACGGAATGAAATTTTTTTAAAAACGATATTAAATGTTCCACCGAAGGGAAAAAAAATTTGAACATTTATCTAATTTTTTTTATGTGTATAATGTGTATTGCGGCCAATAAAGTCTGCTTGGTGAGTTTTGCGCCGGCGAAATGGAAAAGTACCAATCTGGTTCTATTTAAATATTTTTATTTATTTTGAGCCAATTTTTTCGACTATTTAAACTATGCAGTAGTTATAAATATTCTTTAGGTTGAAAATTCTCCTCCATATTAGTATCGTCTGCTTTAATTCAATAATTCATGTAGCTAATTTATCTGATTACTTAATTTATTTGCTATTATCGCTTGCTGTTAAAAGTTGTTTGCTTAAATTGGATTATTTGAAATGATTGTAAATGCGTTTCTTCAGTCGGAGAAAAGAATAGTAATACGTAATCGACGCTGGTTGAACTTGATATTTATTTAGTTTCTGTATATTTTTGAGATATTATTCAGCTGGAAGACTTTTTGATCATCTGAAATAAAAGGCATCTGTGGAGTAAATTTTGGCTTTTATTATTCATAATTTATATTACAAAATTATTCATAGCTCGTTATCAAGTAATTAGTGTTTTAACAAAAGGAAATAATTTATTTTTTTAAAAAAGATATATTATTTATTTTTGTAATTTTGCACTTGTTTATAACAGAATATAGTAATTGAGATTCCAATTATAATCAATTAATGATAATATAAATTTAAGATAATGTATGATTTTTATTACAGTACATAATTTTTCAAAATGCTTTACAAAAAATGAAGAGGTTTTTGAGGTTTACTTTCTCTCTCTCTCTGATCCCCTAGTTATATTTTCCTATAATTTCTAAAGATTAAAATAATTTAGCATTTTTAAAAATTTAGCTCAAAAAGAGAGAAAGTAAATATTTTATTCATCAAGTTATTTTGATATTCATTCAAACATATGTGATTTCAAAATAAAGTAAAAATGTAATAAAAGAAAAAGATAATGTCAAATACCTGGAGCATAATAATCATATACACGAACAGGCAAAAATCTCGTCATGTTGGCAACAGGGTACCATCTCTGAATAGTAAATGATAAACAAGTATTTTCTTGATCCAGCTTTAAAAAGAAAGAAAAAAGAAAACTTTCAAACAATGTATCAATATTTCTCTTTCGACTGCCATGTTTTTTTTTAATAACTACAAGCAAAAACTATTATATTATCGATGTTATAGATATAATAATAATTTTTTTTATTCGATTGCTTAAAATGATGCAAAGTTGCATATAAAAAAGCATCTATCATTATCAGAGGCGGATTAAGCGGCTGGCGGACCTGGCGGCCGCCAGGGGCCCCAAGCTGATAGACTTCAGTTATAAGTTCAACGTGCAACAAAAAAAATCTTGTACTGATATTTCAAACCCAATGATTACCCACGATTTGAATCGTATAACAATTAGTGTTGCCCTTATATATTGCATGTAATTGCGTTCGAAATCCGTTTGTTTTTTGTTTTTTTTAAAAAAATGTTTTCCTGATCTTTGGTCTTTAATATATGTTTTCGGTTCCAAGTTTTTAAGAAGTTGATCCCAGATTTCTTATATTAAAATAATGATCCCAGATCTCAGACTATAAACAACTACCAATGTTTAGTTCTTTCGAAAGAATTTAGTATTTGAAGGTTCGTGATTTATTGTTATATGGATTTTTGTGTTTATATTTTGAGAATGTGGGGAAAGAGAGATCGAAGCAGTGTCGGATTAAACGACATGGAGACCCCTAGGCAGTCGAGTTCTCGGGGCCCCTTAGCCTGTGTTTGAAGCTCTAACAGAAAACAGTACATGTTTTTGTGGGCCCTAAGACGCACGGGGCCCATAGGCAATTGCCTACTCCTCCTAACGAGTAATCCGGCACTGGATTGAAGTATTTTGCAAATTTAGCATCAGTTTTATTTCAGTCAGAATGACAGAAATAGCGAAATATTTAAGTGAGATTTAAATTTCTCTAAATTGATGAATGAATCAAATAGTGAAATAGATGAAAGTAATTTTTCGAAAAAAACTGTAGAGCAGCATTTCTCAAACTGTGGGGAGCACCTCCCACCGAGCGGAAAGCGTGATAACCTTAAGAGGGGGGCGCGAGCATATGGAAAATAGAAGATTTAAAAAAATTAGTTTACTTACATGAAGTAAAGAAAAATACTTTGACATAAAAAAACACACATTAGATTGATGCAATTTATACATATCATCTGGCGATATTACGTCATCGAAAAATAAAAGCTCCTAGCTACAGGGGCCCCTTACATGTGTAAGCAAAAAGTCGTAAAATGTTACCAATGGTCCTTTACCATTGATAACATTTTACCAGCTATTTTACGTTTATAAAATAGTATGTCACTGGCTTAAAACGATATAAGTTTTCCGTGTGAATTCTGAATCTCAGGAAACGCAATAAGAAAAGTTTAAAAGCTGGTAAAATTACTCAAAATAATGAGAAGACAAGGAGTGGTGTGATCTTTGAATGTAGGAAAAACTTCTCATTCAAAGCGGATCGACAGAAAGATCGTTTGAAGTGAAATACAGATAACACTTAGGATGGAAAAAATCCATTCAGAATGTTATTTGCCTGTAAATGACAATAACACCTTCGTCTATTGATTGATTGACTGTAATAAACGTCGTACTAAGAAGCTACAGGAAGGCTTGACCCTTAGTCGGAATTTTTTTCAGAGATGGTCCAGTGAAAGAATATTATATTTTATTTATACCGGTTCTCTTTTATTTCTGTAACAACTAAAAGACTGGATGTACAATTATGGTGAGCAAGGGCTCGATAACTGCTACCCGTTTCGAGAAAAGATAGGACCATAAGAGCCAGAAGTCTTCCGTCACCCTCCAAGTCTATAGTTTATTATTTTTTTAAGTACCACCAATGAGTTCTCAACGTTGGTCCTATGGGGGAAGGGGGAGCGTTAAAGAATTTCGGTACATTTTGGACAAAAGCAGGATCGGGAAAAGCACGATCAAGATTTATGGCAGGCTTAAGGACGAATGAAAAGAATGGGACAGAATGACCCTGAGAAAAAGACACCCTTTCGAAGAAAACTGAGGAAATTTTTTGCTTCAATTTGACTTTTGAACTAATTTCTTTTAGCTTCCTGCGCTTATACAGACAAATCGGAGAACCGTGTAAACAAACAAACAAACAAACAAAAATAACTATATTTTCATTTTTAAATTCTTTTTTCATTTTTAAGATTTATTGCGCAGGTATTTTAATCATTGCGTAAAATAAAGTGAAAAAAAATATTTTGTCGCATTTGCGTGTCATTACTATTTTATTTATTTATTTTTCGTATTACATACATAAATATAAATAACTGTCATCAGTTTCTTAGAATATTTTCATGATGATTAACATATTTAAATGTGTTTTCGTAGCTTGAGTCTTAAAAAATTTTCGATTGGCATTGTTATTCAAATGAAAAAATATTATTTGCCTCTGGTATAAAAATAATTTCTTGAGTCAAGTTATAAAAAGCGATAGTGGTTCATTTAAAATACAAAACATTAATGAGATTTTGAGTACATCCATTAATTATTTACCATACTTAAAAGAATCCTAATAATAAATAGAAATTGAAATAAAAACACTATTATATTTATTGCGTTGATTTTTTGTTTGTAATCCTAACGTATATTACAATAATTTTGCTTAGTAATATACGAGCCAATCTATAATTTCTAAATATTTAATTAAAATTGCTTCAAACTGTTAAAAGAATTTTCAAAGAAAGAAAGAGTATATTAAGTTTACTTAAAAATACTCTTTTCTTTCTTTTTATTGAGTAACGTGAAATAAACACATAATTTTTCTAATATACTTTAAAACTGCTAAGAGATCCCTTATTTTGTAAGATTAAATTTGAAAAGCACAAATTCTTTTTTTCTTTTTGTATTTATTGCCATTTTAAGAGTGATTTACTGGCGATACTTTTTTGATTAAGATCTTTTGTCCAGACAATTTGAAAGGATATTCAATGCAATCTAATAATTAAAAAAAATGTGTATAACTAATTATAAAAATACATAAAAGTCGTATAATTACTTTAAAATGCATAATTTCTTTAAATAAATAATAAAGTTAATCAAAGTTCTAATAAAGTTAATCAAAATTCATCTATAACTATATTTAAAATCTTTAAAAAAGGCAACAATGCCAAAACTATAGCAGAAATTTCTTATAAAAAGCATTTAATGAAATGTTTATTTTTACTGAACAATAATAAATGTTGAAAAATATAGGTACTATTTTTTAATTGATCCTAGTTTAAAACTGTTTAAAGTGGTAGCCAAATGTATGATAGAAATAAAAATATGATAAACACAATTTATAAAGTAGATAAGGGATTTCAAACAAAATAGAAATGTGAAAAGTTTTTCAATATGTAGTAAGATTGTTTAATTTTGAGAAAGGGAACTTTGAATGTAATTAAGATATAAATTTAGTTGAAAAATTGTAGATTTCTTTTTGATACTGTGGCGTTTGTCAAACAGTTTTGAGTTATCTTAGAAATTTCAAATTATTTTGGAAATGTTTTATTGTTCTGTTTAGTCACAAAGTATTAAGATTTTTGAAAAAACAAACAAGTATAGTAATAATACTAAACAAGAATGTGTAAAAAACATTTGTATTCAGTTAATGTTTTATTAACTTATATTTAGAAATTTTAAAAGGAAACTTTACAGAAATCAAGAGTATAATACTTGTTTTTCCAAAAAATCCCACAGTTTTTTAAAAGAAAACCTTAGAATTTTTGAACGCTTACTTTTGGTTGAGATATTTTAATAATTTTGATTATAAGTAATCCGGAAGCTAAGCTACGTTTTGTTCTAGAAATTAAACTATGATTTTTGTAAGGAATAAAAGAATTAAACAAAATATGTGTGTATTAAATCAGAAATTTCATAATTTTATCACAGAAAATTTGAAAAAAAAAAATAAAATGTAATTTTATGAGAGTTTGGAAAAAATTTTTTTAATGTTTTAGAAATTTTAGCTAAATTTGGACTGTATATTAAAAATTGCAGAGGGCAATCATTTGATAATGCGTCTAATATGTCCGGGCGGTACTCAGGTCTACAGGCACGTATTAAAGAACACAGTTCAAGCGCAGTTTATATTCCTTGTGCCATTCATTCTTTAAATTTAGTAGGAAATTTAACAGCAGAAAGTTGTAGCGATGCAATTAAATATTTTATGCTTGTACAGAAATTATTCGATTTTTTTTCTGTGTCAACCCATCGCTGGCGAATTTTAAATAAAAATCTGGAAAGGAGTAAACATGCAATATCTGTGAAAAAAGTTTCAGATACACGATGGTCAGCAAGAGCAGATGCCGTACGAGCTATAAGACTTGGTTATACACACCTAGAAGAGGCCCGGGCTGAAATCCGTAATACAAATGAGGAGAAGATCACAATACTAAAGGCAACTTCTCTTTTGAAATAGATGGGGAAGTATGAAACTTCTCTAATGACCGTGATTTGGGATACCATACTCCAGAGGGTGAGTGCTACTAGCAAAGCATTACAATCAGTTGGGTGTGAGCTATTAAAAGGAACTAATCTACTGAAATCTTTAGAAAATTAAATACAAAATTTCAGGAATGAATTTGGAAAAGTAGAACAAGAAGCAACTGCTTTATGAGGGCTCTCATTTGAAAAGGAAGTTGGACAAGCTTGCGGGTTAAATTATTTTCGGTGAAACTATAAAGAAAGTCATGAATTTGAAAATAGGGAAAATTTCTTGGTCAACTCATTCTATGCCATATGTGATAGAACAAGTGCAGAACTATTCCGAAGAGCTGGAATAAATAAAAATGTTATAGAACACTTTTTTTTTTGTATTGTTTGACGAGATGTTACCTGAAATTAAAAAGAAAGCTGTACAAAAATTAAAGGATATTTACAAAGACGATATTGAATCGTTTAATTTTGACGATGAATTGGATCAGTTTTTGCTATTTTTAAAAGAAAACAAAGATACAATGAACACTTCAATAGAAATTTATCGAGTTACAAAAGAAATGGTCTCGACTTTCCCTAATGTAGAGATACATTTAAAAATATTTTTAACTATACCGATATCAAATGCATCAGGTGAGAGATCTTTTCGGTTTTAAAGCGCGTTAAAAAAATTTTAAGTAGTAGTATGGGAGAAGAGAAACTGAACAGCATGGCCATATTATATATAGAACAAGATGTTTTGGACCCAATAGATACTGCAAAAATAATCGATGAATTTGCCCAAGAAAAATCAAGACGTAAAGTTGAATAGCAAAATTTTAAGCTTTTAAGTAAGGTTTTTTTTTAATTTTTTAAAATAAAGTTTAACTTTTTTTTAGCCGTTAATTTTTTTTTAGCTATACATTTTATTTTGAGAACTTAAGGTCAGCGAATTTTTTCACTATTTAAGTTTTTTGACTCTTCAGCCCAGGGGGCCCCAAACCTTTTACCGCCAGGGGCCTCCAACTAGCTTAATCCGCCTCTGATCATTATCACAGACTAGAATTTTAAAGATGAACATTCATTTTTTTTAAATACTGTCTCACCCATTTCTAACAAAAAAAATTTTTATATTTTGTAAGTAGGAGAAATGTAAAAGCTTTTCATATACCTTTGCATCGATTCGTAATATGTTTTAATAAATAAAACTTCTGAAGAATTAAGGTTTATTCACCATTTAAATTTTTAAATTTCCAGGTAATTCTATGTTAATCAATGATTCCACATTTACTATGTGATGATAAACTATTCCGTTGGAAAATGAGACGTTCAGCCACACAAGTAATTTATGCATAAAATATTACAGAATTGAAAATATAGTGTTTCGAGGAAGAACTGATTACTGAACGATTTATGATGGCTCTTTTGTAGCAAATCTAGGGTAATATACTGCTATTAATTGGTCAACGGACTGATACTTTTCAGGCTCAATTGATAAATATGCTTGTCTGTAGATTCCTAGACACATTAATCAGATCTCACTAGAACAATACCATCACTAAACTCCGACAATTTGGCGACCATGAGTTCGAATATTGAATAGCTGAACACCCTAGATCAGGTGTACTTAACCTTTTTTTCTGCTGGGCCACATACATATGTCAGCTATCTCCCGTTCCGCAACATGAAGATAAAAGGAGGGGGGGGGTTAAGACCAAGATAGCAATAAAAATTAAAATGTGGAAAATTGATCAAAATATTATAACTGTTTTGCTTTCTTTAATTATTATTTAATATATTTTTAATTTTTGTCACTAACACTGAAATAGAAGCATTTAAGAAACACTCCTTCTAATTTCTGCATCAGTATACGCTTTCATATGATGCCCCATAATATAACAAATTTGTGGCCGCGGTAGCCTGGTGGTCAAGGTATTGGATCGTGGCTGGCATGTTATGAGTTCGAGTCCAGTACCACTAAAGACCCGCAGTGTAGGGAAGCGATGCACGTTAAATATGTCAAGAGCTCAAATGTCCTCCCGTTAGTGTAATGTGGTAGTTAGGAGAAGGGATGCCAGAGAGCTCAGGTGTCGACCTCATCACTTGAGCATGGCTCAAAATTACGAGGTCCATCGCCAAAAGCCTTCGTGTAGCTGAACAGTGCGACATTAATATTCACTCACTCACTCAATATAATAAATTTAATAATATGTCTTTCTTATATACTGCTGTGACGGTACAACTGGCAAAACACTTTGTTGCAGTTGTAAAGATTATTCAAGAAAACCTATTAATCACCTCTTGAAAGCGATCTTCGATGAGAAGTGTCATTGAATGATTCCTCTTTATAGGTATTTTTTAAATACAGCACTTTCGTGACAAATCAAACAATTATGGATCCATATTAGTTTTTCACTACTAATTAGTCAACCTCCCAATAGTCTTAAGCTTGCAAGGTATGAAAGATAATTAAAAAAATTAGTTCCAACCATAAAATTGTCATTACTCCACTGTTGTCTGTTATTAACCGTAACTATTCCAAAAAGAAAAATAATATCAATTCGCCCCCGCACGACATCGACCGCAAAAAACAAAATAGATATACTTGATTTCTTGAGAAATTTCCCACCAAATTTTTAATATTTTGTTCTTAAATAAGTGAATTTCTCAGAGCAATAGGCCATGACCGGGCCACTTAAGAAGGCTCGGTGGGCCGCAGTATCGCTGTCCTAGATGAACAGGATTGGCTAAATATATTCACAGGTTCATAGATAAAGTCGAAATAAAATGTAATCACCAAAAATTGTATTGCAGTCTGTTATTGGCTGAAGCACAGTGATCAAAAGCAGACACATTATCATAAACATAGAGTAAAACAAATGTGACAGAGGAAAAGAATATATATTTAAGTAATTGATGCAGGAACAACTATATACACACATAGACATTATTTGCCCATTTCGCTGGATATTTCATGATTTTGTATGACTATATACAGTAGAACATCGTTTATCCAAACGTTTATTATCCGGAGCGTCAAATATCCGAACCAAAGTCCGGATACGTTTTCGAAAAATGCAATGCTCAACATTTGTTTCCTGTGTTTCCGACGGGAAAATCCAAGATGAAGGATATTTGGGAAATTTCAGTTGTGTGATTTGGTAAACATCTGCGCGGAATATTAGGTCAGTTTGTTTTCAAGTGAGGGGGTGTATACGTGCTCTTTTGTTGAGTTTTGTTGATGTAGAAACCTGGATGGCATACGGTGAAGAAGACTGTGGATTTCAAATGCTAAATAATGACGAGATTGTGACTTCCGTGCAAGAAGAATCCGACCCTGTCGACGATTAAACGAATAAAGATGAGGACAACAACAACGAAAGTAGCAAAGGTCCATCAAATGCTGACGCCTTTCTGCGTTAGAGACAGTTATGGAGTGGTACGAACAACAATCAGAGTGCTGTCCTACTGCAGCTCAAGAGAATTAGAGACCTTGCAGCGAAAAAACGAAGGTGTACAATGGTACAGCGAAAAATAAGAAATTATTTTCTAAAATCAAGGTAAAATTGCGACATTTTGCATTTTCTTCAAGCACTTTTCCCGCATGTGATGATTTTCAATATTCGTATAGTGTCCGGTTTCTTTTACTGCATGGATCGCATTCGGTTTTTGGTTATCCGAACAACTTCCATTATAACTCCCCTTTGAAAGTCAGTTTCCGCACAATCAATCCTTAGCGGATCTCTACTCAACGAAAGAAGTCTATTTTTCAAAATTACAAGCCTGTAGATGAAATAGTAAATAAAAGGGAATTTCTTTATTTCTCCTAGTAACCTCCCCTGGAAGTCGATTTCCGTGACACCTGTTCTTAGTGGACCTCTTCTCAGCAAAGGAACATACTTTCCGAATTTCAAATCTGTCGATCTAATAATTCAAAAAGAGGAAATTTTTTACCTACACGTTCTCGAAACTCCTTTTGGGAATCTATTTCTGGAAAACGCGTGCTTAGCGGATCTTTACTCAAAAAAAACGTGCCTGTCATTATGGAACTAAGGATTTTATAGAACATTAACACTGCACTACAACATAAGACTCCTCCGCATAAGATGAAACCAGCGTTTCTACTCTGGTCAAACTGAGGAAGATCTCTCAGACCCACGAAGTCCACTTCCACACTCAATGGATAGCATCCCATGTTAACATTAGAGGAAATGAGATCGCAGATAGATTGGCCAAAGAGGGTAGTGAGAATGAAACGGCTACTGGCATTTCGCTCACTTATCAAAAACTGTTCTCCAATGCAAGATCTAAGCAAATTTAATATATGGCGTATTCCCCCTAGTCACCAATGGTACACAGGAACATTCCCTGGCTCTCTGCTGGAAATCAAATGTGACCGTGGCTCCCCGACTGCTCTGGCCAGACTACCAAGTGGTCACTTGAAATGTCTTTCCTATGATAGTGGTAGAAAAATCCACCTCACTTGTACGAAATTCTGTGCCCATCCATCTCTTCACCGGATCACATTCTGAGATGCACCGGACTTGTGGCGAAATCTAAGTAAGCCAGTAACAGCCTCCAGACAAGAGTGATCACTTTTGTCTAGCGGTAAGTTACACGCTTACGAATCGGAAAATACCGAGTTCAAACCTCCGATATTGGTGACCCTGGCTGAAAAGAAAAACGAAAAACCTTCTGATGTGTCATGGCGCCATCTACCTGCAAGAAGAGCAAGATAAGTCGTCAAAACTCGCTTGACGCAGCAAAGTCGTCGGACCCACTCCACGCAGCAAAGTCGTCGAACCCTCTAGACGCAGCAAAGTCGCCGACCCACTCGGCGCAGCAAAGTCGTCAGACTCACTTGACGCAATAGTAGCTACTCCCACGCTCGCCATAACAACAAATATCTCATTCGTTCGCCTATCCACCGACTCACTGGTGGGGGAGTACTGTGGCGGAATCTAAGTAAGCCAGTAACAGCCTCCGGACAGGAGTGATCACTTTTGTCTAGCGGTAAGTTACGCGCTTACGAATCGGAAGGTACCGAGTTCAAACCTCCGATAGACTTTCTAAGGGGGAAAACATCCGATTCCCTTATTGTTATAGAATTTTTAGTGATCAATAACCTTTTGGAGCTGATTTGTCATATGTGAGATCGTTCGAGGTTAAGAAACAACTTCTTCACAGTGGAATTTTCCTCACTGGGAGGGAAAATGTTGGATGATTCCCCCGAGCAAGCCCAAAACTGTATAAAAAACGGCAACTGATCGATAAAGGAAGGTTTTCTTTTCTCTCTCTGGCATAAATAATAAATCTACCCTAAATTTAAGATACCCAGCTGAAATCTAATCTTAAAAAGAAATAAGAGCCCCCTCATCAAAATATATTGGAAAAGGAAAATAAACTTATTCATATAATTATGACAATTATTAAAAGTTTTATCGAATTAGCTTCCAAACAACTAAAATCACAATTCATTTACAAATTCTAAAAACAACGTTTTTTTAGAAAACGAAAATCATTACGGTTTTATAAAAAAAATTATTGAATAATATTCAAAATACGGTATTTACGTATTATCGCAACCGTATTGGGGACATTATATTAAACGAAGCACATGGTTGCCAATTCAGCGTGTACGACACATGTAAAATCGGGGTTGCCAACTTGGCTAGTTATCTTAAGCGTTGACATTGTTGCAATAATACGTAAGTATCTCAAATACTTCTAAGTAAAACTAAAAGCTCTCTAACTCACATAGTTGAAATAAAATGACACTTTTCTTTCGCTATATCGAGCTTCTCGGAGGTTCCGAACTCGTCCAGAATGGACGTAAGCATCCAATTTTTGCTGCTGAATGACATAACCAGTAGGGATGTCCACTTCCAAAACGGCCATTCCACTCTTCTCGCTCTCGTCCAAAAGAGTCCATCTATTCGAAAATAAAATTTAAAAAATGAATACAATTTTTATATATATATAAAGGCACTTACATATAGTATACTAAAGGTGGGGAACGCGCGGCCTTCATAAAAGCAGACATTTTTATTAATATTTAATAATATAGATTACAACAATTTTCATAACAACAAACTCCCTAGGAATTGGAAAGAAGCCCTCATCACTCCTATTAGAAAACATGACAAACTGCCCCAACCGTTATAGATCAATCGCATACCAGCTTCTCGCGCAAACTAATGGAAGGGATTGTCCTGCGTAGACTTTCTACTTTTCCTGACGAAAACAACTTAATACCTCCCGACCAGTTTGGTTTTAGGAAATGTCACTGCACAATGGATCAGGTTTTATATTTTATCCAGAAGATTAGGGAAGCCCATAATCTCAAACCCACAAATCCCACAGTAGCTGCCTTTCTCGATCTATCGAAAGCCTTCGACAGGGTCTGGAAATACAAACTCGTTTGCAAATTTTACAGCACTTTCAAAATCAGGGGAGAATTCTGTCCTGGTTTGCTGAATTCCCAAAGGCCAGATATATTAGAGTTAAGTTTAAAGACACCGTATCGGGAAAATTTAGATTGGGTCAGGGATCAATCTGGATCCCCAAGGATCTGTGCTCAGTGCTACTTTGTTTTCCTTATTTATCGCCGGAATTGAGACTGAAGCCAATTCTGATCACTGTATGGGATTGTAAGCTGATGATATAATAATCTGGAGCATCAATACAAGTTTAATTAGTGCTCAGAACAAAACTAATTCTTTCCTCCTTCGACTGGAAAATTTGCTGCAGAAGATAAAATCCTTTTTAATCCATCAAAGTCTGTATCAAGTATTTTTACCACCAACAGGCATCTTTACAACTATGAGCCTGATATTTATTTACTGGGTAGTCGACTGTATTGTGAAAAACATCCAAAATATCTGGGATTCATCCTAGTCGGTCAAGTGGGATAAGAAACCACAACGCAACAATGAAATTAAATAAAGAACTACATGAATGTATATATGTTTCAATGTAACTAGTGGGAACAGCTAATTGTACGTTTCAAATGTCAGAACGACACCTAGAGCAACACGGCAACTTTACCAAACATTTATATGATTTCTACACAAAAATATTGTCATCGTTATTATTGTTTTAGATAAAGCACAGAAATGGTTTTCCATTGTTGGTTGTTTATCATGGCATTTTTGGTAATGTATTTTGATTTGAAGGAATTAGTCAACAGTACAATACGTAAGTACCATAAAAAGTTTTTATTGGAAATATTTGATAAGAATATCATTTTTAAAAATTTCCACAAAAGTCAAATGGAGAAAATAAGGATAGAAGAATAAAGAATATGATTCTTAATACGATATTTTGAAAGATAAATTTGTTGTACAGAATATATATACAATTTATTATTTGATACATTAAAATAAATTAATTTGTTGGTGTTTAAATTAATTTTTAAAGATTAATAATTCAATTTAACTTAAATAAAGTTGCACAGTAAAATTCTAATAATTTGAAATAATACCTAAAAAATATGCCGAACAAATAAGTGAGCCACAAATTTTCTTAAACTAAGTACAATAAATAAGTATTTCACATGCCTTTAAAAATTGCCTAATTTAAAATGAGGCAAGTTTTCAGCACAATGAAAGAAAATATAATCTAAATTTAGAAACAGACAAAAGATCAAAAGTTTATTGTAAAATAAAAGTTTAAAATATAAAATGTATGAAATTAAGAAATGATGGTACACACCTTTGACAAGACGTTATTTCAACATGAGAACTATTTCGTCCAAAATAATACCCCTTGACTTTAAGGGAAAAGGCATCAACCGGTGGGGGCGTCTGGAGATGTGGCCAGTCCACATTGTACTGGACGGAAAGCTGGACTAAAGCAATGCCGGACCCTTGAGCTCTCACCAGAACCACACCCCATGCATTATCGATCTGTTATTACCAATTAAAAATTAAAGTAAATACTGAAAAACTAATGTATAACGTTGATGACTTAATTAACACAGTAAAAATCAACACACATGTTGCACACAATAAATAATTTCTAACTAACAAGTCATGAAAATATAAAAAAGAACATTTTATATACAAAATTAATACTCAAAGGTACTTAATAATACTTCAAGTATAACTGATGTTCTTTCCCTCGAATGGGGCTGCTGATTGGTGTTTTACCGTTGCAGACCTAGTACATCCCCCGGGAGCTGGTATCTATTTTCAGTGCGGTACCCTATAGGACAGGGATGGCGAACCAATGGCACGCGTGCCAATGATGGCATGCAACACAATATTTTGGTCACGCCATCGAACAAAAAGGTTCACATTTTAGTTCAAAATATTTCCGTAATTGATTCGTCAATCAAGGAATTTTCAGCGAGATTTTCTCAGTTCAAAGAATTATCGGAAACGCTCAAGTTTATTATGTAAGTTGATGTGACTTCATTTGGTAAACTGAAATTGTCCCAGTTCGATTAGCTGGAAATTGAAGAATTTGAAACGCAACTGATTGATTTCCAGATTGAACTGATTGAAACAAAAAGATTAACAATCAATATAAGTAAAAATGCAAGTAACGAAATTTTGGAAAAACATGGAATTCAATTCCACACACATTTAACTGTTTGAAGAAACTGGTTCATATATACACTGGTTTAACCATATTTTCATCTAACTATGCATGTGAGTCATTATTTTCAGAAATGAGTAACATTAAAGAATCGTTTAAAAACAGTTTGGCAGATGACTCCAAACAGCATGCATTCTTCTAAAAGTAACATCTTACATTCCTAATATAAGTTATTTGTCATCCAATCAGTAGCACACACAACAGAAGTCACACTAATGTTACTTAAATTTGAATTACACGTATAACAAAAACACTTAATACTTTAGTGCAAAGTATATTTTTTCGTAGTAAATAAAGAGTTTTGAGTTGTTAATATTTAGTTTTATAATTTTCCCAATAATCACAAGTCAAAATTGTTTGGTGGCATGCCTATACCTCATTAAATATTTCTGTAGAATAAATGGCACCTTGGTCCATAAAGGTTCGCCACCCATGCTATAGGCGGATACCCCCCAATCACCGCAGGTAATATTGACGCCCAGTTTCCTCTCCAGAGGGAAGCACCTGAGCTCTGGCAAACAACAAATAATATTTTTTTAGCACAAGGTGTTTACAATTAAAATTCCATTTTCAAAATACTGTAAAAAAAAACATTGGTCAGAATGACTTTAAATGTGAACTGAATGTACTCAAAAAGGAGGGGGGGGGGCATAAGTAAAAAGTTCCAAAGTGTATCAATAGCTAGTGCTGTAGGCGACATTATGAAAGTAGATTCGATTAAGAGTGGTATTTTGAATCGAATTACGACGACTTTCGCATGTGAATTGTACATTAAACCAACTGTACTCTTCGATGAGCATGATTGTTTTGGTTTTTTGACGAAAAAAATGACTTTCAAGTCATTCAACAGTTGCTACACTGTTAGAGGAAAAATCCATCTACACCATGGCAAGGTCGTACCACAATGGATGTGAAAAAATCGAATTTTAATTGTCCTTGGGCTAAAAAAAACCGCACAAAAACAATAGTAAAATCTTCAATGATTTTTTTTTTCTTGTGTCATACCATTCCTTCTCCTTCAAATATATCCAGCTTAAATTTGAAATCATTCTGAGTAGTGGTTGTGTTTTTTACAGAATTTTGAAAACTATAATTATAATCCCCTTATATATTAAAATACAGACTGTATAGAAAATATAATTCTGTGTAAAATAATTACTTCAAAATGTTGCTGTTTTGATAAATTATCTTCTCCTATATGAATATGCTTAATGAATCCTGGCACGGATGGCATTTCGATCGTCAAACTCACATCAATTACGTCTCTCACACGTGACTGGATGGCATGTTCTATTAAGGCTTGCATAGCCACAATGGAGTCCTGAAAAAAGCAAAGAAATGGCATTAAGAAAAGGTATATTAAAAATCGATACATATTTTTTCACCAAGATTTTTAATTCTATTTGAAAGATGTTATTTGCATTTTTTAAAAATTATAAAAATATTCCCGAGAGTGGCATCTTAAATAAAAGATACCTTATGTTTTAAATAATGGTTCTCAGATATTTTATTAATTCAAACGTTTCCTTAATAATCACAAGTCCGTAGTATTTTCCATTTTTTTTTTAGAACATATACACTGGTCTGCAAAAATTAAGGACGAGACGGTTTTTTCAATATAACTTTGTACAAAAGCATTCCAAATCAACACATTTAATACCGTAAGATCCCCAATACGTAAGGACATGAGTAATGTAAGCAACACTTACTAAAGAGAAATCAGAGGGATAAAAAGAAGCTTTATTGAAAAAGTAGCATGGAGCGCAATGCGACTGAAGGCCGAAACATCCCTGTGATGGGTGTCCAGCAAGAAATATCCGTCTTTAGTAGGGATATGATCTCCCCTGACTGCTAGGCAGGTTTCACAGCGTCTGCCCATGCTGCGAATGAGGGTGTCAATGAGTTGTTGAGGCATTGCTGCCCATTCGTCTTGCAGCGCCAATCGAAGCTCCGGAATCGTTACTGGTGGTAAGGTACGAGCTGCCAAGCGTCTGCCTAGAAAATCCCATACATGCTCAATGGGATTGAGATCCGGAGATCGTGCCGGCCAATCCATACGTTCAATATCCTCACTCTCTAAGAGCTGTTCGGCAGCTACTGTGCGATGACATGGTGCATTGTCGTCCATGAAAAGGAACTGCGGACCCATATCGCCTCTAAAAAGACGCACATATGGAAGAAGAATCTCGTTACAATAACGGGTCCCGTTGACTGAACCTGCGTCGAAGATGTGAAGGTCTGTACGACTACCAAGCATGATGCCTCCCAAACGAGAACACCGCCACCTCCATACCTGTCCCTTTCAATGATGTTCGAGGGATGATTGCGGCTTCCCCGCTCTCTCCAGATGAGTATGCGATGAGAATCGCTACTCAGACTGAATCTGCTCTTATCTGTAAAGAGTACTCGTCCCATTCATTGTCTCTCCAATTCCGGTGTTCCGGCACCACAGAGAACGCCTTCTCCGATGGGGAGGCGTTAGAGTACACACCGTACAGGCCGTCGTGCAAACAGACCACCACCGTGCAGTCTTCTGGCCACGGTAAAACGCGATATCGTCGTCCAGTCGCCTGTGTCGTGTGTCTAGCGATTTCTCCCGCTGTCTGCCGCCTGTTTCTTCTGGCCTGTAAGGCAATATACCGATCATCTGCGGGTGTGGTTCCTCGTGGACGACCACTACTGAACATCTTACGTTCAGTGGTTGTATCTATCTTCAAGACTTGCCAGACGCCACCTTCTATCAAGATAAAGCTAGACTAAACGTTGCACGTCGTGTTCTGACCTTCCTCGATACACAGGCTATTCGATTTTTAAACTGGCCTAAGTAGTCTCCATATCTGTCACCCTTTGAAAATATCTGGTCATGAGTTGCTGAGAGACTGGCCCGCCACCTCTGTCCAGCTAATATGGTTGATGAAATGTGACATAGATTTGAAGTAGAATGGAATGAGTTGCCCGTTTCTATGATCCAAGACCAATTTGACTGCATGGCCAACTGGATAAGTTCCGTTTTAGCTGCCAATAGTGACAGCTGTTTCTACTAATTTCGCCCCCTATAAATGCCTAAACTGCTTGCAAATTTAATCATTTTGTTTTCATGCCATATTGTTTACGTACAATAAATATCTTTTTGTATGCAGTATGTGTGTTGCAATTTTGATAGCCAGCAGTGTATTTGTTAAGAAGAGGTGTGTAAAAGTTTGAATAAAAAAATAAAGTTTTCTGGGTGGAAGTTCTTTTGAATCAATCACACAAATAACATTTAGATATTAAGTAATTAAAAATGTAATGTTAAATAACCTGTGTGGAGGCCCATCCACCATATGTAAGTCTTTGTGAATTCAACCATTCCACGATTTCTCTCTGAATGACAGCATTACGTTCTACGTGAACAAGCAGACCATAAGCAGTTGCTTCTATATTTGATGCGTCATATTTGTCCGGAAGGCGAGAAATCAAGTAGGGCCGAGTATTTTCAATCTTAACTGTAGCTCCTTTGACTCTTTCTCTCGCCCAATATCTCATTCCACCTAGAAAGAAAAAAAAAAGAAGAAAAATATATCAGTGACAAAAGTGGATGAAACAACTGGAATAAGTAGTATGGTTCAAGTATGAGGATCGCAGGAAGTAAAGACCATTTAGTTAAACAAAATTTAAAAAAAAAACAATTCTGTTACATACATGGACCAACTGGGCCCGGGCCCAGGGCATCGGCCACAATGGGGGCCTTTTCCCATTCACGACTCAGCCTAAATAAGATAATGATTGGAATAATTCCAATGGTCAAACACTAATTCCGGTTGTATTCTCCGAAAAACAGGGAATTTTGAACGGTATGTCAACTGGCTAGATGTGATGACCATCGTCCATGTATAGACCTAGGCCTTCCAGCTTACACCATAATTACTCATTCAATCTAAAGGCTGCAGTCTCAGTCGAGCCTGGCTAATGCAATTGTTAGTCATGGTCATTTATTTGTTTCGGGTTATTGTTTGCGCGAGTATTTGACAACGTCTGCTATGTACAGTGGGTCATAGTTAGGGCTTACATTTGTGTAGGGGCCCAGGGCCTACTTTTCCGTAGGGACCCAGGGCCTCAAGAAGTCTTAAGACGTCTCTGGGTGAGACCTGAAGCTTTCTCTTCATTTCCCTTCATAATCATCTGCTACTTTTAAACATTTGTCATATTTGCTTACAAGGCTCAATATTCCCATGTTATACTCTTTTGCTGCCAGTGTATTAAGTGAGGTGTTCAACGCAAATCGTTATTGTGAGACTCGAAGACTACGGCAAGCTATCCAAAACAATAGACGAATAATGCTTTCTGGGGAGGAATTGTACTTAAAGACAATACTAGTTCTCCCACAGCTGCTGCGAGAATTGAGAATTGCCGGATCATTTCGAATGGGAAATTTTCGAACATCCACCGTATAGTCTGAATTTGCTCCTAATGAGTACTATCTGTTACTTAGCCTGAAAGAGTTCCTGAGAGGTAAACGTTTTGGAAGTGATGGTAAGTTGGAAAAAAGAGTAACCACCTGGCTTAATGCACTAATGGTAGAAGAGATTAACATGGGGAAATTCGGAAGCTCTTGAAGAGATACAGTTCTCCATTATTGGAGATAATTATGTATAGAGAAGTGAAGGAAGCTCCAGGCACGTAACAGGATTGCCCCTCGCACTAAATATTGTATTTTAATTTTTTACAAGTAAATGGTTTTTATTTTCTGGATGTCACTCGTACACTCACTCAAAGGAAGAATTCAAATTCTACATGTAATAGAAAAATTGTAAATTGAGGTATCAAAGAGAAAGAATTATGAAATTAAAAATAGCCATTGGATTGGAAATATTTAATGAGTTTAAATAAAAAACCTACTTCACGTAGTAAATTTGCAAAAAAGAATGACATTATCAACGGATTGTTATTAATACAAAGTCAACAACAAATGTACAAATCTGTTGAAGCATGTTATTAATGACTGAATAAAAAGTCCCTCCCCTACAGATTATTAAATACACAAAATATGTTCGCGTTCCATTTAAAATCCTTAATTATTTTTTATATTAATGAATTTGTACTAAACATTTCTAAACACATAAAAGGAATTACGTATCTGCACAAATAAATTTTTTTTTCAATAATATATTTTTCTAACAAAAATAAGAACAATGTTTTAGTTCCGAGTAAGCTTAAACAAAATTAGAAAATAAACTCATGACATGGTTAGCCAATAAATCTATGCCAAGGTAAAAAAAAAAAGTTTCCAGTGGCTAAAGCACTTAAAGAAGGTCAAGTTAAGCTCGTTGGTTTTAACTTTGATTTTCTGGATGCAGTGCGTTTCGAATTTATACACCCAAACACTTCATCTAATGCTAAATTATTGTGTTGTTGCGTATCAAATGTCGGATTTTTAAATGAATATATAAAACTGTATATCTTTTTTAGAACTGTTTTTATTTAATCAAAACACACTCCATTTTCAAGAATGCATCTTTCCCAACGAGAGTTTAATTCATAGATGCCTTGTCTTAAAGGAATTCTGATTTTTCGAATCAATAAACTCTGATATAGAATGATAATTAATTTAAATTCTCAGTTTTTTGGCACGACGTATGCGGCCGAGTGCTACCATGGAGAAGTATTGGGTTATATGGATTAACGAGAGAGTGGGTGTATAATTTTCAATTTTTTATGTATTTCATCAATGTACTAGCAAGCAATATAATAGATACATTTGGATTCGTTTTCACCAACACTTTCAGAGCATCATTTTTCTCAGACGTATTGGGTATTACCAGATCGAATTTTTTCAAACCAACTCTACACTTTTGGATCGTTAACAGTATGTTTTCCAAATGAATGGCTTATACTGTGGGCATCTTTTGTAGCATTATTACAAGTTTATACTCGTATAAACATACACAAATATCAATTGAATCCATATCCTTCCGAAATTCAAAGCAAAAAATAAAATGGAGCACTTAGAAAACCTTCGTTGAAATGTGACTCTGGCAATGGGTAATATGACTATAAACAAGTTTATACCAAAAACAAGAACATTATGAAAACAAAAAAAACAAACGTTCCTATGCAAAAAAAAAAAAAAAAAAAAAAAAAAAAAAAAAATTCCGATATTTCATATGCACCAACGATATATGTTAATGTTTTAAAGCATTTCTCCAGTAGGGATTGCAATACCGGTATACCGAATACCGGTATTTTGAGCCCTTTGTACAATTTTGTAATACCGGCATTCACAAATTTAAATACTGTGTGTTTTTCGGTATTTACTTGAAATTTTTAAATTGTCTTCACCATATGTTCTGGGATCATCAACATAGCAAAATAGTACACGTTTCGGTTTTTATGTCTCCCTAACGGGTGAAATTTATTACACTGTGAATATAAAGTTGCACCGTCCAATCAAGAGTAGTGATAAAATATGTGAATCATCCAAGGTAGGGGACCAAAACTATCCTATTACAGTTCAGAGCGATACTGCACACGCGCAGGATTCGTTGTCTGATATTCGTATCTGTGAAAAAAGGCCGTAGTTGTGAAGAAAGTGCGTAATATTTTAATATTTATTAATTGGTGAGAGTTTGTTATTCACACTGTTTTTGCATATCATACTTTAGGGTTCAAAATATTTTTCAGATTCATTATGTATATACTCATAAATAATAACCCATTATAATGAATAAGAAAAACTTAACAGAACATAAAAAAATTGTACATTTGTAATAGTACCACAGACTGAATAGTGATATTTACTTTTTTTTTGTGTGATTTAAATAAATAAGATGTTGCTTTATACTTTTTTGTGATATTAACACTATAACAAAACTGGCAAATAAAGCAAAGGGGAAAAAAACACCAGTGTTTTCTTTTTTTTCCCCTCTAAAATTTCTACTACCGGTATTAAGATCTAAAGAATACCGAATACCGGTATTGAACTTTTGGTCCAATATTGCAATCTCTAATTTCCAGTAATAAATTTGCTAAAATCGGCTTAAAACATAGAAGAATTAACAATGGTACTTCATCAAAATGCTGTGTGGGCATGTATTATAATAATTTAAGATGCTAAAAATTTTAAACAACAGAAATTTCTTTTAACTGTATAAAAAATGATTATCAAAGAAGTTTCGACAATTTTTTTCAGTGAGGGGATTGGATCCACTGCAATATAATGCAGAAGGGTCATCTTTTAAATTATTTATTCACTTTGTATGGCTAAACCATTCTAAAAAAAAAAACCGCATGGATATGAATTAAAAATATGTAAACTTACTATCTTCTCTCATGCGAGAATCCAGATTATTTAAGGCTTCATTAGCATCGGGACTGTTTGATATAGTTAAAGCATATGTAACGATTGCAAGTTCATAAGGATCTGGCAAATCTCTGATTATGTGAAGCATGCGTTCCAGATATCTTTGAGCTTGACGTCTTGCTGTTGAAAGCCTGGAGCCAACATCCTAGCAAGATTAAAGTGAAACAGTACATGCAAAAAAAATTCTCGTTAAAAGGTTGCAACATTTAATTACTTTCGCATTATACCGTAGAGCAATTTCGTCAAATCAAAAGACGTCGCCAAATGTAGCGATATGCTACCGATATTGGAACTCTCTACATGCATGTTGAAACTTGATAATAATCATCAGCATTTGGCGACATCTTTAGAAATGGCAACGTATTCCGATTTGGTGAGATTGGTTGACGGTATAATACATAAGTACCAGCAACTAAGATTATTTACACAACTAAAAAACAAGCAAAATATCAAGCTAAAATATTTGATTCGGGTGAAAGATATATATTTTGAATTAAAAATAAAAATATTCCGAGGGTAATCTTAAAGAAGATATTTAAGATTACCTCTAGTTAGAAACTTTGAATAATATTGGTACTTACGTATTATACCGTAGACCAATTTCGTCAAATCAAAAAATATCGCCAAATGCAGTGATATTTAGCCAATAGTGGAAAAACGACTCACGTATATTCGCACATGACAATGATGACGACAGCATTTGGCGTTACTAGTCAGAGGTATAATACGTAAGTACCATAATACCTTTTCGTTTTCTTGAAAACTATACGACATCTTAATTTTCTCTTAAAAAATAAGCAAGAATAACAGATGATAAGTTAAACCTTATTTTGAAAAATGTGAAAGAGATTCATATTTAATAATAATAAAAAAGAAAGTCAATTAAATATCATGAAAAAGTTTTAGAGAACGTAATGCACAATAATGAAATATTTCTTGAAAAGAAAGAAAAAAAAAAGGAAGCAGTTTTGAATTACAAAAGTATATATACAAATAATTTCATCCTTAGAATAACATATATTATACAAAAATATAAAAAATACACGTACTCCTTGTAAATCCTTGAGTTCTGCTAACGTAATGAGGACATGGGCAGTCAACGAAATATTTCGATATTGGACATTTCCGTATGGAGTAATTATCTGTAAAAAAATAAATATCATTTATTTAAAAATTGTAGCAGTGAAAATAAATATACTCTTCATTGATTTAACTGTTATGAATGAAATATCTGTAGTAAAAACAATACACCTAAAATAATAAACAATTTATTTATTAAATTCATCAGTTGCTTATAACAATAAAAAAATAAAACACAAAAAAGAATTATATGAGGTATTACCTAATTTATACAAGACAAACATGAGTTTTTATTATACAAATAAGTAATTGAAATTATTTATTAAAAACTATATAAGTTGTAATAATATTGCACAAGAAAATCAAGTACTATATTAACAATATTATGGTACATTAATACAAGCAGAAAAACAAAAAGATAAAACCACAGTATAAGAGGGTAAATGAAATTTTTGGAGATACTCGCAAACGAGAAGTTATATATATAAAAAAATTATAGTTTAATTTTAAATATAAGGTATTTTAACACAGCAGACGTTTCTTTACTGACTTGCTTCAGGTTGTTCAGTGTAGAATAAATTTTAGGAGAAAATGAGTTTACGGGAGAACATTATCGTTCTATGATTTTCTATGGTTTTAAAGCTGGGTTAAATCAAGACGGATGTGTTCAACGGTTACAATTAGCATTTGGTGATGAATCTCAATGTCATGCTGTTGTATTCAGATGGTTTAAAGAATTCTGCAGAGGTCGCAATTCTCTTGTTATAAGAGGAAGAACACACAGGAAGGCTCGGTGGGCAGTAATCCCGGATTATATATCTGCCATACGATAAATGTTAATGGATGATAATCGCAGTACCTACCGAATGATTCCAAAAGAACTTAACATTGGATCCGCAGCCATACACAAAATTACACATGAAAAAGTAGTTTGCCGTTGGGTTCCCTATACTTTAATTGAACACCAAAAGGAGGAGTGTGTCAGAATCAGTAAAGAAACCCTTAAAATGCTAAATGATGGTAGCCACCGCATCATTTCTAAAATTGTAATGGGTTATGAGAGAAAAGTACATACTGGTTTTTGACGTTCCAATACGTCAAGAAAGTGAAGTATGGGTCTTTGAAGATGATCCCACGCCAACAATGGAGGAAAGACGAGCAATAAAAAAAGTAATGTAAGGCGTTTTTTTCAGAGAAGTACGGGATTGGTCAAAACAATCAAGTTGGAAGGACAGAAAACAGTAACAGCAAACTGGTATACCCCTAATGCATCTTCCCATGCAGTCGGATTAACAGTTGAGTTTCTTGAACAAAAACAAATTTAAGTGACAGAATATCCACCTTATTCTCAGGATCTAGCTATATGTGTGACTTTTGGTTATTTTTTTAATCTAAAAAAGAACTTAAATGGACGTTGTTTTCATTCAGAAGAAGAGATTGATGTGGCTATGAATGCATTTTTTCCATCAATTCCAAGAAATGAAAGGTTTGAGGCATTTATGATCCAGAGACGAAAAAGATGAGCAAAGAGTGGAAGCAGGGGCAGCGACTCACTTTCCCCAAGAAGGCTGAGGTGCAGATGGCTGCAGGAACTACGTTACACACTTCTTGTTGACACTTCATGCTTCTTGTGTGATTTTTTTCTTATTCCCAGAACTCAAAACTCATTGCCAGTTCGAAGATTGGTCAACACAAAAGACGTCATTCAAGAGGCGGAACAATAGTTTTCAATCGAATCTGCAGAGTTCAACAATAGCGGCCTTCGTAAAGTCAAGAATCACTGGGAGAAACGTAGAACTCTGAAGACTACGTAGCGAAGACTTAAAAATATCAAAACCCAAGCTTCTATCTAAATCATTTTTAGTAATGATTGAAACTTTATGATACCTCGTCGCATACAGTTGTGATAAAACATAAATAATAAGCATAAAAACTCAATCCTTTCTCTGTATATATAAATGAATACATTAGATACTAAAGCTATAAGTTGATTCTACGTCCCTTTGCCACGATACGTTTTCATGATTTGGCGAACGAAAAACACTCAGCATCAAAGAAGACGCTGTTGCTTTCAAGACAATAATAAATAATTCATAACGCATTTGTTGTGAAAAAAAACTGTAATTTTATAGCATGAATTCAACAGAAAAATTAAATGAAAAAGAGTTATATTTTCATTTATTCCCAAAGAAAGGGGAAATATATATTTTTATTATTTAGAAACATATTATATTTAATATTACTATAAATATAAAATAAGTAAATTACGGATTGATCCATTTTCCGGTCTAATGCATCTTGGGATGTTTCATAGAAAGATCCATCAGGAGTTTGATGATCGAGCAGCCAGCTGACAGCACGTGTTATAACTTTTGGATCAATGTACAAGAAGTTTTCCCATTCTTGGAAAGTAGCTTTGTGAAATATCCGAGCACAGAATGCTGTCACCCTATAAAAAACGTTTGCCATAAATTTTACATAAAACTATTTAAATTTATAATAACGTAATTTCACTGTACCAAGCTACTAAACTAAAACGTTTGAGCCCTCAATATCTTCAATAAAGCACGACTTAAGATATCCTTTTATTGTATTTATTTCTCCCAGAAAAAAGGGTTAGTATAAAAGAAGAATGGCGGGAAATATACCAGGGTATTGGCGAAAGTTTTCATAATTTTCAACCATAGTAAAATGATGAGAATGAAAACTGTATTAGGTTTTTCATAGGTGTACCCAGTGCAGCGATTTATCCACTGGGCGCCAAGGGGCCCGGATAAGCTGGACTTAACCAGATTTTCTGGTTATAAATTTCCATCCTCCAGTGCCAAGAGGCCTGTAGATCTTCTGCACCAGGGCCCGAAATGAACTTAAATCGGCACTGGGTGTACCGAAGAGTTATGGCTGTTCCGGTTACAACAAGTTTCAAGTTCGGAAAGGGTTGATTCAACTCAACAAACAATTTAGGACCATATTCGGAAACTCGTGTTGGTGAGAAAATATTCCTGATGGGTATCACATAAGTTAAATGAGAAGAATTTGAATCATCGTGTCATCATATGCACATCTCTGCAAGCACAGAACAAAATTGAACCTTTCTAAGACCGGATGATAGTTGAGGATGAAAAGTGGATTAACTTACGAAAACACCGGTAGGAAAAGTGCATACTGAGAATCCGGAAAACCTGCCGCAGAGACATCTTAAGGCATGGGCCAACTGGGCCTTGACCCAGGGCTTAGTCTCGGTCTTAAGATCATAATTCGAATAATTTAAAAGGTCAAATGTTATTTCCGGTTGTATTCTCCGAAAAACTGGGAATGTCGGACGATATGTCAACTGGCTACATGTGATGACCGTTGTCCACGTTCAGGCCTAGGCTTACCACCATACACCATCATCACTCATTCAGTCAAAAGGTGGCAATCGGTCGAACTGGTATGTGTGGATTATAAATCATGCACATTTGTTTCGACTTTTTGTTTGTACGAGTATTTGACAACTTTTTCTATTTATTGTTTACTTTTAATGGTCATAGGTAGGAACTACATTTGTGTAGGGGCCCAGGGCCTCAAGAAATCTTAAGAGGTCTTTGGCTGTCCCATCTATTTCTGAACCAAAGTGAAGCCTAAGTAAGAGAATTTTGTGTATAAGGTAAGGCACACACACAAACACATTTTCGAGGTCCAATATATTTTAAGATGTTGAAACAGAACGAAAAGCTAAATTCAGAGAGTACTGTTCAGCAGTTGGATAATTTAAAAACACTTCAAGGAAAGAGGCGAGCGATGCTTAATCGGGACATCATACTGCTTCGTGAAAATGCCAGGAGACATACTACTTTGAGGACTTGCAGAGCTAGGCAAAGAAATTTTGTCGCATTTCCATACTGCCTGGATCTAGCACCATCCACTTTTGCTTGTTTTGTCTTCACAAAACGTTTTTTAATTCTTTGCCCTCCAAAACAAAGAAGACACCAGATAAGTTCTGGTTCAATTTTTCCCCTCTAGGGGAAAGACATTTTTTTTAAAATGGGTTATACAAATTGCCATCACGCTGGCAAGAATTCATCAATAATAATGGAAATTATATTATTCAATAAAGTTTATTCAAGATATAAAAATTTTATTATCTTGTTTTATTCTAAAAACGTATAGAACTTTCTGGTAGACCTAATAAAATGATGAAGAAATTTCAATTAAGTATTTATTTACAGCATATAGCTTTTCAAAGCAAAATATTAATCTAGAATTTAAAATTAAATTTAAATACATACCAAACACTTGGTCTAGATTTCCAACGAAATGGAACAAATGATCCATCATCTAATTGGTAGCTCAACTGTCTCTGGTAACCTAGATACACAAAATTTTCAAACATGACACAAAAATATACATTGGATTTAATTAAAAAGTGATTTTATAGACTAAATGCATTCAAAATATTTTATCATGGCAATATCAAAGGTTAGAAAAAATAAAGTAAAATTAAAGTAGCAAACCTATATTCAAATGCCTAAACGCTTGTTTTTCAATATCGGGTTGTCTTTGACCAGTCAATCTCAAGTACAAAAGAGTGTACAAATTAGCAGCAAAATTAAACATATTTTGTTCCCCACACCAAGATGGTTTGCGAAGTAAAGTGCTTGCATTTACTGGCATTGTCGCAAATGCAGGACCGACGACATCACCTAAGTTGAAATAAAAATATACATATAATATACAAATAATATTTTGAAGGAAAATAAACTATTAACAGGAAAAACGTCAATAAACTAGTCAATTTGATATTTTTTAAAAAAACAATTTTACGATTAGTAGATTTTATTTAAATCCAATTAGTCATCTAAGATAAATTCTAAGAGTCTCGTAAAGATTGAAGGGAGATTTCAATTACTTGCATTGCAAATTTCTTTTTATAATTTGATTATGAAAGAGCTTAGAGAAATCTAATATGGTCCAGATAATTAAATGTTTAAAAGACTCTTGGCTTTAAAAAATTAGAATAATTCTTTTTATTGTGTTCAAAACAGTGAAAAAATGAATTTTAAACATTGCAAAAAAAATGCAAAGATAGCAAAATATGTAATATTCAACCAGAAACATACATGAATGTATGTATAATATTGTGTATACCTGCTCAACTTTTACAGAGAGTTTTTAGTTACTACTAGCCGTTATTTTCCCATTTGCTGGATATTTGATGATTATATATTTCTATATATATTCAACATGGCACTGTTTTTTCTATTATGTCGAAAATTTCTGCTGTACAGGGAAGGTGTATCCATAAAGTATTGCATAACTCTAATTTTGCTGGGCTAATTCAGCGACAGCTTTAGAAATCATAATAGGTCTCCATTTTAGTCCAAAGACTATTTTGGTATCTTCAATTTTTATAGTTCTACACCTCTGTTTCCCGTTTTGTCTGTTTGTATCCAGTTTTAGTACAATATTCTTTTGTATCATTTATTTTCTTGATATGTTTCTTAAAATCCAATTCCTTTGTAGGATGTACAATTTTCTCTTATTATTTTATTATATATATATATATTGATATTTAAGTAGGTATTCGATTGTATTGGAAAACATTCTGATAAGCCTCACCTCTTGATTTAAAACATTCAGGACTTAAATTTCTAAAATTGAAGTAAAACTATTTCTGACGCTTCCGTAACCCTCTCCTTAAAGTTAATTTCTGCAAAACTCATTTTTGGTGGATTTCTACTCAACAAAAGAAACATGCTTACCGAATATCTAGTATGTGGGTCTAACATTTCAAAATCATGAAATTTTATCTGTAACTCCACTTAAGCCTTCGTAACATCCCTTGATGATCAATTTTCTTACCACATTTCAAGTCTGTAGGTCTAATAGTTCCGGAGATATCATGATGAGAGAGTGAATGAGAGAAAATATGAATTCAAAATATCGAAAACTTTACTGCTAATTATAAACGTCTTTCCGAACTCATAATTATGTTTAATAATTTATTACGTGATAACTCCTTAACTTTTTTCTCCTAGAGAACTTGGAAACTAAGCAGAAATTTCAATATAAATAACAGAATTAAAATAGAGCAATCACGTATGATAAAAAAGAAATAGAATAAGTTATTGAAGACGAGAATCTACGAATCTGAAACAATCATTCAGTTTGAAAATAAATAATATATTAAGGGGAAAAAATAGGTATTCTGAAACAATCAATGGAAATTTTGTCTACTAAATATACTCTGAAATTATTGCTTTTTTTTCGTGAAATTTCAACTAATAATATATAACAGGCTGCGTTTAGTTCATTCAAATGAATAATCTATTTAAAATAATGTAAGGAAATTAATCGATTTTTAAGATTTATAAAACAAAATAAACCTTCATAAAAATAAGATTTATTAAATAATTTGTTACTTAATAAGTAAAAATATACAAAATCACTAATAACCAATTTATTTCATGAAGTGATCCTCTGTGGCTGTTATTATATAATAAAGACTGTGACATACAGAAATAAACTATATATTTATTTATCTCTAAGTTCCACAACACAACAGAGGACACAAAACATATATAAAACTTTTCATTTTAGAACAAATCACAACATCTTACAAACTTCAACCAAGAGCGTGTGCAATCTTACTCAAACTCCCACTTGAGAAAAAAAGAATTTATCTGCTAAAGAACTAGGAGCACCATCTGTCTGTTGTTTAATGGTAAAAGAAAGGTAGCTGTAAATACACAGTGTTGCAATGATAATTTTCAGGGGAGAATATTATTTTCTCATTTCTGAAAATATCCATTTTCAAAACATTTTTCAGACTTAAAAGGACTGTCTTTCAGAGACAATTAAATTTGTCTACACATTTGAAGTGGAAAATTTATGAAATCTGTATTCATATAAATATTTAAAAAAAAAAACCAATTTATTCTTGAGTAAGAAAAGAAGAAATATAATATAAATACATTGTAATTGATGATTTTGAGGTTTGATATTTTAAAATATACATAGATATATATACTATTAGAAATTTCAAAAAAGTTAAAACATTACCATAATATAATTTCTATGGAATTTCTATTCTCTCTTAATAACCCCCAAAAATTTCAAATAAATAAAAAAATAGACAGCTAAAAAAGTTTTGGCAGGTTTAGGCATAACAACTGGATCGAGAACGAATACAAATGATTTAGGTGAAATATTGTAAATTTTTGCATAAAATAGTGAGAAAAAAGTTTGCATACTTCAGACATAATCAAATATTATCAGCCTTAATTAGAGAACAAATGAGGATAACATACCAACAACAGAAACTTGAGCTCTGTTTGATCCAAACATATACAGCCTGTCTTGTCGGTACGGAACAATTGGTGTCTCAGTAATATTTGTATCCATGTATTTTATGAGGTAAGCTCCCTGACTTAAATCTAGCTGAACAGTAGTGTGTCGATATTGTGGTATTCCGTCAGCCTAAAACCAAAAAGGTAATTAAATAATTAAATAAAAACAACTTATTATTTGTTTCCTTATCATGCAATAACCTTTCTTTGCATAAAAACCATTAAAAAAGGTTCAGTTCAAAATTTGATGAAAAACGTGAAACAAAGTTAAAGAAATAAATTAGATGTGCACATAGAATTTATTAACAGTAAGTGTGATTATTAAACAGTTTGAAAACTTAAAAAAGATTAATTATACATGTTTTTAGATTCATCTTCATAAACATAAATAATGTTTGATTAAAAATAACAATTTTAGACTCCATTGCAATTTATCAACAAAGAAAATTTACTAGAACTCAATTTACATTTTAAAATAAATAAGTACCTACATCGAATTTTTGTAACTACGAAATGATAACATTTCTTTTTTCATTAAGAGCCCTTTCACACAGGAACGTCTTAAGGCATGGGCCAACTCGGCCCGGGCCTCGGCCACAAAGAGGGCCTCGTCTCGTTCTCGACTCAGCCTTAACAAGACCATAATTTGAATAATTTCAAAGGTCAAATGTTATTTCCGGTTGTATTCTATGAAAAACGGAGAACTTTGGACGATATGTCAACTGGCTACATGTGATGATCATCATCCACATACATGCCTAGCACCATGCACCATCATTACTCATTCAGTTAAAAGGTGGCAACGAGCTGATTAATGCAATTATAAGTCATGCACTTTTATTTGGTACGGGTTATTGTTTGTACGAGTATTTGAGAACGCATGTTATACACTGTATACTTTTAAGGGTCATAGGTAAGGCCTAGATTTGTGAAATGGTCCAGGGTCTACTACTGAGTATGGGCCTAGGTCCTATATTTAAGTAGGACCTCAGGGCCTAATTTTGAGTGGGACCCAGGGCCTCAATGAGTGTTAAGACGTCCCTGCTTTCACACGAACCAATTTGTGCCGCTCATAACAGAAGGAGTAAACATTCAGGAGATAGTTTTGATTACAGTCACTTGCTTCCTTTCACACGCGCTCAGCTGGAACTTTCTGCTGTGCTACTCCTTCAAGCACTCGAAAACCACGTTCGCCTCCTCACTAGCTGACGATACAGAAAGCTTTTTACTACTTCTTCGAACTCAGTCACTGAATCGTTGAGTCCCGTACTCACTTTTCAGTCAACTTTGTGCTCACGTGTGTGTGAAAGGAATAATCTCTCATCTTAACACTACAGGAATGGTGACCGAAAAAGAGTTGACTGTCACAAAGTTGACTGGTGTGAAACCAACTTTAAAAATTTTGTGGTTTAAAAAGTATTTAAATAAAAATTATAATAAAGTATTTTTTCAATCAAATTAATTAGAAATTGAATTTCAAAAAATCAAATAACATTCGCAAGAAAGAACAGAAGAAAAATAAAGTCTCTTACCTCTACATGAATTTTTCTAGTCACAACATGCTTTGCCACCTGAGATTTTGCCATAATGTTAACTTCAATATCTCCAAGTCGAGTAGGAACGATGGGCATGTACACTTCAACAGATTTTCCAGGTTTTATCTATTTTAAAACAAAATATGTGCTCACTGAATGAAACAATTGAAGTGCCAAATCAAATAGTTAGTCATCGATTACATAAAGAAACAAAAATAAATCTTAGAATGTATGTTAAATTTTAAACCGATGTTATATGTAACCATTTACTCAATTAAATAAAACACAAAAGTATCTCTACAAAGAATAAGATAAAATTTTAAAAACATCTTCAATGAGTACAAACATAACAAAGAAACAATATTCTGTATTTAAAAATGCTTACAAAAACTAAATGTTGATGTTCACCAAAAGAAGTTCTAGGTTTATAAGAATCCACTCGTCCAAAAGATTCAACATGGACAAATTTATAGTCCGGTGAGTTAGCAATAACAATGAGAGCCTGAAATAAAGATCAGAATAGATTAAAAGGTATTGCAGGGAAAAAACCCATTTTTTTCTTAACAATAGGAATCAATATAACAAATATTAGTACTGTAACAGGTCTTGTCATAATAACTGTAACTGTACCAGAAGTGCCCCCACTTATCTCCAATAGAGGTCAGGTGAGGAAAGAATGTGGTCACATTGAAACACTGTTCATGTTCTTTGCCCCTTATTTTTGTTCATGATATGTTGGTCCTTGTGAACCTAACTTAAATTAATAAATGACTGGTACACTAATGGAGACTTCATTGATCCTAACTCCAAATCTAACACATTTAATTTTATCTTTAACATCCAACACTCTACAGTACTTTAATAAAAACCTTATTTACAATAAAATTTATATTAATGCTATGAATCAATCATTTTTGTGCATGTAAGATTAATTTCAAGTATCTACACTTACTAAACTATACCTAATACTAAACGTTTTTCAACTTTATTTATAGTTTAGTAAGGAATACTTAAAAAATTATTACAAGGAAAAAAATATACCTCTTGTAAGAAAAGCTGAGATACAGATATCAATTATCACTTAACAAACAGAAATATTTCAAAAGGTATGCATAAAATTTTTTCATAAATTCTGGTAATGCTAATTAGTAAAATTATATAAAAAATTTTATTGAATTGGAATGAATAAATTACAATAATAAAAATTCTATTATTACACATTATGCATTTATCTGAAAACCTTTATTCAAAAAGGGATTAACCGAATAAAAATTTGATTTCATATACTTTACAATATTTAGGATCGAAAATTATTTTTCTTCAGAATTTCAAAGCTTAGCTATGTGAAAATGATGTTCTCTAGTATATAGATGGAGGAGAAAATAAAATAAAAAATTAATTTTTATGTCAAATACAGATACAAGGGGAATGATGTTTAGGTATTTGAGCTATACTTTATGGTAAAAAGTCGTAGTAATTTTTGTTAAGGAACAACAGCATTTTACTTCTTTTTTAATAATTATTGCCATGAGAGGACTCCTACTAAATAATTACAAGAAAAAAACTCATCAGGTACAATTAACAGCTCCTTTAGTATTCAATTTTTTGGATGGAACTGATTTGAAGATGCGAGAAGAGCTGGGTTCATGAAATGTTGCCCTGTACATTGTACTATTCACTACTCAGTTATCATTTTTGGTTATAATATTGTAGAAAAATAATTTTATTTTTAGTCTAAAATCCTCTAACGAAAATTAAGTCTTTCAATTTTTTCAAAAATTCAGCCTTTTTGAGACAATATCAAATTTTGAAATTATTATTTGAATTATTTTTGTCCTATATAATCTCCATTCCATAGAACATCTTTTCCTCATAGGCAGTTCTAATTAATCATATTTTTAATCCTCCATGGAATTTCGTTCCACTTTGTTGTACATTATTGCATAGTAAAGACATACGTATATTATTGTAAATATCATTAAATTAAGTTTAAAAAAAATCACAGAAATATTATTTAGATACTATTTATTATATATATTGCCAAATCTCATTAAAAATGTTTTCTTACTTCTATTTCATAATAAATGTAATTGAAAACACTGATTCGAATTCCTATTTGTTCTCCTTGCATACTTTTGGTTGGCATTTCCACGTTCATATAAAATGGTCTCACACTGGAGAACTAAAAGAATAAGCATACATTTTTAGCAAGTACTAAACTACTATTAGTTTTTAGATAGTGAAAAAAGCACATAAGTATATTTCACAGGTAATTAAGAAACTAATGCTTACTTCAATCGATTTGTCCTGGATTCCAAATCCATCAATATTGTTCATTCCAAAAGCTTGGACCATCCATCTTGTTGGAATATCAGGTACAGGAACATTGAAAATGTAATAACCAAGAGGTCTATAGAATTTATAGAGAAAAATTAAATGTGAAATTAGTGAGAAACTTGAAAGAATATGATAAATGAAAAGGGAAAGATTTTTTGACACTAAGAATTACATTATATTAAACAAGTAATATAAAAAAAATAATAAGTCAATTCCTACTTTGGTCAACAAAGAAATTTTTTTATTTTAGTTACTTTTTATTAAATAGTTACAATTAATAGAAATATGTATATACATATGACAGAATTACATTATTAAGTGGCAAGATAGAAAGTGATTTTCCTTGCAATTTTAAATTTTCCTTTTCATACATGGTGTTGGACTACTTTTTTTGTTTGTTTGTTACTATTTATTCATCGATTAAATTTAATTTTTCTAATAAAATAGTATAGAAAAAACCCCATTCTCAGAAATTAGGGCCATCCCAGGTGGGATTAGAACCCATGACCTTTGGATTAGAAGTCCAACCTAATATATATAGAGAGAGAGAGGGGAGAGAACTAATAGAAGGAATTGAAAAATATAATATAATTCTATAAGCCTAATTTTCAAATTAAATAATTTCATTCAAGATAAATACAACTCATACTATGATGTAGAAAAGGACTAATCTAAAATTACTTAAAAATAACATCTTAGTTGAATGATCGATTCCTGTGTGTGTGTGCTTATTTTCTTAAAATTTTTAAATTAAAAAAATGTATGCAAAATATTTAGTTATAAGTACAGGTTGATTTATAATTAAAATTCCACATTCAAAATGTTGTAAAAAAAAAAACTATTGCTCAAAATGACTTAAAACTATAACTCAATATACTTGGAGAAGGGGAAACGATATGGCATAAGATAAAAAAATCATCGGCGTTTTCATTGTTGCTTTTTTATGCGGTTTTTGGCCCAAGGACAATTAAAAACCAATTTTTCCTATCCAATGTGGTGCAACTTTACTGTTGTGGATTGGATTTTCACTAACAGTTCAACATTTGCTAAATGACTTGAAAGTCCTTTTTTCATCAAAAAACCGTAACAATCATGCGCATTGAAACGGTACAGTTAGATTAATGTACAATTAAAGCCAAAGCCATCGCAATCTGATTCAAAATGCCCTTTGCAGTCGAATCCACTTTCGTTTTGCAGCTTAGAGCGATCTATTGAATCACATAGAATTATTTTTCTTATGTCATACCGTTCCCTCCCCGTTTTCCAAGCATATTCAGTTCAAATTTGAAGTCATTCTGGCTAGTGGTTTCTTTTTTTGCAAGATTTTGAAAGTGGAATTATAATTATAATCACCTTGTACATTCAATCTGGGAAACTTATATTAGTGCTAATTAAAAATATTTTTAAAAAATTAAAATAGCAATCACAAAAAAAATGATTAAAAGTATTTTTCAAAGTTATATGTAACTTTCTTGAAAAATATTCTAACCAAATAATAGATTAGATATATATAAATCGACTTTTATTCAAAAGTAAAATAAATATCACCATACCCAATATTAATATCATGCCATAGCCAAGCATTGTCATATAATCTTTCAATGCGATTGATCCGATGCATTTTAAACTGCTTCAATTTCAGTTCGTCAGATATAGGACCTTACAAAAAAAAGTTTAAGTGTATTAATTTAAAGACAAAAAATTATTCCTAAAACACCAAATCTCATGAAATTTTGATATTTACATCCAGCTTCATCAGTGCCATCATTACAGTCCTTAAAACCATCGCAATGCTTTTCATATCTGTAACATTTTCCATCCAAACAAGTCAAGTAGCCCATACTTTCATTGCAGTAATCTGGAAAGTGAAATAAATTGTTTAGATTTATTATTATGCAAAAAAGGTATCATTTAAAAATTTTATAACAATTATAAGCAGACCAAGCAAATTTCATAGAATTCAGAAAAACATGCATAGTTATAAACAACATAATTTTAGCAAAAAAATTACAGTAATTAAAAAAGGCTTATCATAACCATATGAAAAAAGATTATGTGAATATTTCTATACTATTCATAATATAACTGATATTTCTTAACAGAAAAATAAAAGTATATGCTTACATAAGAAATTTCTAAAATTTTACAGAATTCAAAATATTTATTTGATGCATATAGCTATAATTCATAACAGTCTTTTCTTTTTCTTTATGTCTTGGGTGAAAAATACCATTTTAAATTCATTGTTCTTCACTTGCATGATTTATTATATGAAACTTAAAAAAAGAGAATCATTGCAACAGTTTCTCATTGTGTTATCATATTTAGTTAAAGGAAAACAATAAAATATATTTATTGCAAATAAAACAGAAAAGTTTAATAAAATCATGTTCCTTTCAAATTTAGAAATCTAATGTAAAATTTGTATCTTCTGCATTAAAATTTCTTTAAGATGAATTATGTAATAAGTTAAAGGTTAATTCTAAAAAATAATTGCTGTATTTTTATTTCTTTCGGTACATTACAAAAGTTTACAGCTGCAAAATCTACAGGAATAGTTTTCTAATTCTTTTTAATGAACTGTGAACAAAATATTTTAAACTTTGGCAACCAAAGAATTTTCATTTTCAAAAAAATAAACATCTGAACTGCAATGAAAAAGATCAAACAAAACTTTCAAAAATGTAAGTTACTTTAAAGGAAAAGCATTGATAAAATCAGTCTTTTAAATTAAAAATAAAAAAAGATACACAGAAAATATTCTAAGTACAAGACATATTTTTTTTTCAATTTCTTATTCAAATAATTAATTATATATTTCTTAATTTCATAATATTTTTTCAATAGAAGACATCTGTCATTTCTGTAATTTTATGTGTATTTTTTTAAAAAAAATTATATATACATAAATAAAATGCTAATAACATTAATTACCAGGTCTTCTGGTGATATTTGCATCAGTAAAAACTATCAATCCAGCAAACTGTAAATAAAAAGATATTATTATATTACAATTAGACTATATATACATATATATAACCTCTTTAAATTAAAAAAATATCATATTACTTCAAAAATTAAAGTCAACTTTGTTTATTAGTTGATACATAAACAAAATAACCAAAGATTTTTTTTATTAAAGTGGTTGAAATTATCAAATTATTTTTAAAATATTAAATACTGATTATTTTAGGAAAATATCGTTTTTATTGTTTAATTAAATTAAAGAAATAAAGTCTAATCGAAAAAAAATACTTTTCAATGAATAATTTAACAGTTTCAACATAAAATATCAATACAGTGAAAAAATGGAGTCCATAAAATTTAAATGGGAGCATTGTGTTTTTAATTGAAATAAATCACTTATACATTCCAAAGACAAAAACTTTTTCAATCAAAAAGAACATATTCTAACATACTAAGAAGGAAATAATAAATTTTAATTCTAATGACTAAAACAACTGGGTATTTACATACTGTAGCAACCATGCCAACTTTCCAGATAACTAACTAGATTGACAACCCCGATTTTACATGTGTCACAGGCGCTGAATTGGCAACCATGCGCTTCGTTTCATATTTCTCCGTTTGCCGCTATTTTAAGCCTAACTGTTCGTTGATATGGCAAGCTCGAATACTAAAATACGAATCTGGGATTTACCGAATTCTTAAATAATAAAAGTCAGCTATTCTTTTTATTTCATTGATTATTATTTACTTATAATTACTTATTATTTTTCACAAAGTATTTTTCAAATACTCGGTTCATATTCCCATCAGGGAATTCCATTTTTAAAATTCGTGCAGTTTTATTCAATATCTCCAAAATGGTTGCGATAGTACGTAAGTACCAACAACTGAGATGGTAAAATAAACAAATAGATAAACAAATAAAATAAACCTCCAATGTAGAATGTGCATCCACTCCATAGGACGCGGCAGGATAATGTACAACGCTTTCCAAGTTTCCTTCCTTCGATAACCATAAATGAGTCAAGGTACCATTGGCTCCTTCGTCAAACAAGCTCATTTTTCTCAAAACCTAAAATAATGGTACAGAAAATAAATTGTACTCAAACAAGATGAGGAAGGAAAAAAAACATAATAATGTTCAAAAATGGTTCAACAAAATCATCCTATTATATTTTTGGATAACAAAAAATAGTATAAAAATTATATCAAAATTCAAGAATCGTGTCTGATTTTAACAAATCTAAATATTCAGTAATAAATGGATATTTTTAATTTTGTATTATGTATAAAAAAAAAAATATAAAAAAATATAAAAAACCGGGCATACATAGCGTATGCTACAGAGAAAATGCATTTCACATTTTTTTAAGAGAAAGATTTTTTGAAATTAAAACTAAACTAAACTCAGTGGTACAACAGCCCATGAGGATCAAGGCCTACTGTACCCATCTCAGTATACGAGACAATTGGCCGCTGAGGCAGATATTCCGATCAGATGGTTAGTCTGAAGCGAAACCCCCAATGTTTAGTCATCAAGCAAGATTGGTACTCATTTATCGACCCACTGAAGGGATGAAAGGCTGAGTCGACCTTACCTAGCCCGAGGATAAGACCCCGGAACTGTGATGTGGAAGCGCGACATGCTACCACTCGTCCAAATCTAAATAGTTCAACAAACATTGCGCATTAACGTAAAATTAACATTAATTAATAAAAATAATAGAATAATTTTCAGACAAAATTATTCACTCATAAAATCAATTATTTTATTTCATTATGTTGTTGTTGATGTTGTTTCTAATGCCACCTGTCTGACGGTGTCAGATCGAGGCCCACGAAATTCATCGTGGCAAGGGGCGAGGTGTACTAGCTTTTTAGCACCATGTAGGTGAAAGTACGATTTGGCTCGGCTTATACACGATAGATGGCGACACCATCTATCTCCACCTCCACAATTTAGGCATAGAACTGGAGAGGAGGGAAATATCCTCCAGCCCCCTGCACCTGTGGTTTCAGATACGACCACCCACATGACTTTCGGATCCACTGATTTAACGAGCACGTACTCCGTGTGTACTTGGAGGGTATTTGGTGGTATCGGGCATCGAGCCCAGGCCTTCCGGTCTGGAGTCCGATGCTCTAACCACTAGGCTACCCACGGCCCCTTTTTTCATTCTATTTCTTTAGAATGTAATGTAATGAGATATTTATACGGAATTATTTTCAATAGTCGAAGTTTCCTGTTTAAAATGGTTAAAATCTAGTCATAAATATTTAATAAATTAATCTTACATAGCTGCAATAATAATATTTAAGATTACCCTACTTCACTTATGATATTTCGTATAATATTCCATGTGACCACTATTTTAATAATTCAAAAACTTACCTCAGCGTGACTGAATTCATTTCCACCTTTCATGTCATATAATGCTTTGTCCAGTGCGGATATGCCTACGTAAGAAGCTGGTCTTCCAACAACCACGACTTCAATAGTGTCTCCGGTTTTGTCCTTTTTATTATTTAATGTAACGGTAAACTGCAAATAAAAATTATTCATATATAATCTCAAAATAATAATAATAAACACAGTTTGTGGACTAATTAAAAAGAGAATTAAAACAGCAGTACTTCAAACATTTAATAGTTTTATAAACCAATAAAAAAAGTTTCAAAATCCAAATTTTCATTAATATGCATTAACATAAGAAAATTTCAAATTTAAAGAATCCTGTTTATAAACACAAATGTATTTTTATTATAATTCTCTTTACAACGAAACTTGTTTCCATAATGTTTAAATTTGAATTGAAAACATAATAGAAACTCTTCATTCAACAGATGGAGAATTGTAATTAATTCAGTAGATTAGTCATATGTCATCTTTTAACATCCGTTTGCTTCCCGATTATAAAATTTATGCTAAAAATCTCCAATCAAGTCGCGTTTGCCTTGTTGAACGGAGTTAATATTGAAACACGCCACGTATGCTATTTTCCCCGCAGCAACACTCACCTCGTGGGAAAATTGAGTTTTACAGGCAAAGTTCGCTTCCCAGTATGACCTTGAAACATTTGTTAAAAGAAACCCAAAATATGTGACCAGGCCTACCACATTGGCTTCAAATTTGAAAAAATATATGATATCGCCAAGGAATCGTCCAGAAGGCTCTAGGGGTCAACCCTTCTAGAAATTTTTCTGCAGCTATATAAATGTCGGTAGAGTTCAGAAGAGAAATTAATCGAGATCGGAATCTGCTTGTGAGTTAACTAGTGATGGAGGATGCACTGTGATAGAAAATATCTGTGAGGTCTTGCAAATGGAACTGTTCCAGAGAGCCGTTTTTGGTGCGCCGAAAAGCTTGTTTATAACGAGTGAGTTTCGCATTATTGTAAATAATCTCTTATGGTATTTTTCTGTGTATATACGCCGATTTGTTTTCGTGTAGTCATCTATTCATCTTTGTCCAATAATATCCTAGGTACATATCTTTGTCCGGCAAATTTGCGACATTATTCTCGGCAGGAAATGTATTGAATTACTTTTACTCAGTTACTATAATATGGTACGTGTTTCTATAATTTGGCTAAACTATTTCACTATTCACCAAGATGAGGACATGCTAAAATAATGCTTAATTTGATTTAAATACAGTGGAAAGTCGTTTATCCGAATCAATTGGGACCGGATACCGTTCGGATAACCGAAAACCGAATGCGATCCATGCAGTATATGAAACCCGACACAATACGAAAAGTGAAAATCCTCATATGCGGGAAACGTGGTTGAAGAAAAAGCAAAATGTCGCAATTTTACCTTCATTGTGGAAAATAATCACTTATTTTTCGCTATACCATTGTACACCTTCGTGTTTTTGCTGCAAGGTATCTGATTCTCTTGAGCAGCAGTTGAGTAGGACAGCACTCTGATTGTTGTTCGTACCACTCCATAGCTGTCTCTAACACAGGAAACGTTTCAGCATTTGATGGATCCTTGCTATTTTCGTTGTTGTTGTCCTCGTCTTCATCCGTTTCATCGTCGACAAGGTCGGATTTTTCTTGCACGGAAGTCATCATTTAGCATATGAAAACCATTGTCTTCTGCATGGCATGCCATTCATGTTTCTACATAAACAAAACTCAATAAAAGAGCACGTACACACACTCTCACTTGGAAACAAATTGATCTAATATTCCGCGCAGATGTTTATTAAATCACACACAACTGAAATTCCCCAAATATCCCTCACCTTGGATTTTCCCGTCACTTTTTGGCCTCACGCGAAACAACTGTTGAGCATTGCACTGTTCGAAAACGTATCCCGACTTTGGTCCGGATAATAAACGTTCGGATGAACGACGTTCTACTGTATATAAATTTTCCTACATATAAATTGTAATAAAATTTTCTGACCGTAATATCAGTTTTCTTACTCTGGAGGTTATTTTATTTGTAATTCACTAAAAAGGCCCTTTCCTGAAATATAAAAACTCATGTACATCCATTTTGATGAATCAGGAATTTTTCGAGTATTGACCACTCTTTCACTAAGTATTAGGTAGGTGCGTATAAAATATGTTCAATTTGCTTCCCAAAGAGATTTTAAAGCAGCGATGCGTGTTTTAAAGGAATTCTGATCTTTAGAATCAATAAACATTGATATGCAATTTTTCAAACTGTCTTCATTTTCATACAGTTCAGCCCGTCGAAACTGTTTTTAAAAAAAATCGAAAGTCTGTTTGCGAAAAATCCGATCAATATAAGCTGGGTACTGCAAAATTCCATATTTCAATTCACTCAAATTCGCAATTGTACGACGTATGCGGCCGAGCATTTTGGTGAAGAAGTATTGGGGCATGCCGATTAACAAGTGATGGGCATATATAATTTTCAATATCAATTGACAGTATGTATAACAGATGTAGTTGGTCTCGTTTCCACCAATGCTTTCGGAGCGTCGTTCAATTCCTACTATGTATACATATATTTATCTTGTTCAAAATTTTCTATCTATCCACGATTAATTTGGATGACAATACAGAAATTTAATCATGATTAATAAAAATTAATTGATTAAAACTAATTATTCAAAGAATTACAAGTACAACCACGTTGGCATCATTTTTGGTGACTTAGCGACCATTTTGGCAACTTGTGTCAAAACTTGAAAAGGTTTTTTTCTCTCACATTTTAAAGCGCTCATTTGACCTGAAATTTTCAATACACTATTGTTTTAGATAACAATACGATAATTTAATTAATAATTAATTGTCTGAAATTAATTATTTAAATAATTACAGATACACCCACGTTAGCTTCATTTTTAGCGACTTGCGTCAAAACTTTAAAAGATTTTTTTCCCCCTCACGTTTCAAAGCATTCAGTTGAAATGAAATTTTATTTACTCGATAACAATACAATACAATAAATTTTGGATAACAATACAATACTTTAATGCTAATTAATAAAAATTAATTGCCCCTTAATGTTGTGATTCTGTCATATATATATACATATTTATATTAATTGTAACTGTTAAATAAAAAGTAACTAAAATAATTTTTTTTTTTTTGTTGTTGATCTAAGTACGAATTGACTGAAAAATTTTATTTTTATATTACTTGTTTTTTACAGACGTTTTGGATCTTCAACGCGGTTCACTTTGTTGGGAAAAATAACCAGACAGAAAATTCTTAAATTAACACTGCATTTTTCGGTCGTAACAGTATTCTCCCCAAATGCCTGGTTTATTGTGGGTGCAGTTTTTGCAGAATTATTACCAAGTTTATATATATTTATATTAAAAAAATTACACGAATATTGGTTGAATCCATATCCTCAAGAAATTCTAAACAAATAACGAAATGGAACACATCTGAAGAAATCTTTGTTGAAATGCAGCTCTGGCAATGGGCAATAAGACTATAAACGAGATTATGCCAAAAACAAAAGCATAACGAAAACAGAGACAAACGTTCACATGTACAAGAAAATCCTATATCTCATATGCACTACCTAAAATTCGGTAAAATAATCCACATAGAAGAGTATTATACAGAAACAAACAAAAAATAACACAATACTGTATTAAGGGGGTTCACCCATGTGATAAGTTAAAAACAACAACAACAAAAATTTTTTTTTCATAAATTACTTTTTTAACATGTCTAGAATACGGTGGTAAAGTGATTTTTAAAACTAGAAGTCGTTATAAAGAAGCAGGTATTAGAAGAGCAGTTGTTCGTAGCGCTAAGTTAAGATTTTCATTGTTTTAATCGGACTTGAAACTTTAAACGCGTTTTTCTCAAAACTATGTTTTTCAAACTTTCCTTCATCATATCTCAAGAACGGTTTGACCGAAAGACTTAAAATTTATGGGATAGACTCAGCACATATATACACGCCAAATGGACTACGATCATTCCAAAATTCAAAATATTTCTAATTTTTATGCCAAAAACATTAAAAAAAACATGACATTCGAAAGTTTTCCTTCAAAGGTCTACCAAAAATTCAATTTTTGATATTTTCAAATGAGTATAGTCCATTCTGTGCATTCAAGCTCATAGATTAAAACGCCGTTAATTTTTTTTATTTATTTCAGATAAGTGAATCAGCAGAATCGTGGAAGAAAAGAGCGTACATTTTTTCGAGGGTGTGTTCAGGGCGCTATAACTCACGTTCTATTGGATATTTTTGCTAAACATTTATATACATACTCTTAAAATACATATAAATAAATGATGAAAAACGTAAGGTTCTATCTTTTTACTGATCGTCAAAAAAAATTCCCTAAGAATGCTTAAAAAAACAGGCCTTCACATGGGTGAATCCTCTTAAAAAAAGAATAATGCATGTTCATGAGTAAATATAGCAGACGATTCTCACGTTGTTTCTTGAAATTCCATCAACAGGGAAGGTTAAGCTGTCCACAACTACTTCTCCTTCTCTGGCAACACTGTAAATAACAACTGTCGATGTTGGCGCCATTTCAGGAGACAAAGACACAGCGAACGTTTTGATGCTTGATGACATTGTCTCTTGGCCAGCAAGAAGAATAATTCCTTTAGACACCAACTATAAAAAACAAAATTGTTAAAAAAAACATTCCGTACGTAAATGAAATTAAAAAAATGAGGTTATCTTAGAAATTCATACAAAAGAAAAATGGATACTCTGTAATTTTTGTCAGTTATTTTAGAAACATGGTAAATACGTAACATTAGTATACAAATTTACATGTATCTAAAGAGGGTTGTTTAGCTCTATTAATAATGATGATGGTGAGCATTTAATATTGTAACACTGCACGAAACTTTTTTTTTTTAAAAAAATTAATATGTAATAACGCAAACTGTTTTTACACATGCTAGAGAGAGATTCAAGATTCTCCATAAGAATAATTATTTTATTATTTTAAACAATTTTCTATAATATTGATTTAAATTATTTAAGTAAAATTAGTTAATTAAAACTGATAAGAAACGATTATTGCTTTTACTTCTTTTCAAAGAAATAATGATTCTGTGTTCTCTACTTTTCTATACATAAAATAATAACTTAATATTTATTTGAAATTCCTATCTTATGTATTTTTATCTAAATCATACTTACGAATACCTTATTTCGAAACTTTAATCTAATTTCCTTTCGTTTTAAGGAATTAAGACCTTCAATTTGTGACGGATTTATTAGCAATTCCAAGTAAAAGAATATCTTAAATGCTTACACGTGCCTTACCGAGCGGATGAAACTTTCCCCTCTTTGTAATTTCTAAAAATAATTAATATTTCCCTTCACTTGAAGATGTGACTATATTTTGTATATTACATCTCTTTCCCTGTTTTTCCTTAGCAGAAAAGGGATAAATGGACAAATCTCTCCTTGGTATTTTGGTGCTTGAGCGGAAAGGTCGCATAAAAGGGTACTCTTTCCTAAGTTTACGGATATGTAAATAATTTTTTTTTTGTTTGGCAGTGGGCCTTTCTTTTGTCACGAGTGAGTGAATATTAACGTCCCACTGTTCAGCTACACGAGGGCTTTTGGGGACGGTCCGCGTAATTTTGAACCATTGTCAAGTGACGAGGACGACACCTCAGCTGGTACCCCCCTCTCCTAACTACCACACCAACGGGAGGACGTTTGAGCTCTTGACAGATTTAACGTGCATCGCTACCCTATACTCTTCAGTGGTACTGGGATCGAACTCATGGCACGCTAGCCACGATCCGACGCCTAGACCACTAGGCTACCGTGGCCACTCTTTTGTCATGACCACATGCAACAAAATGAATACACGCACACGCTAGTAATTCATTGAGATAATTATCAGTTTAACCTATTCCCATAATAGCAACTAAACTGTATAACTATCATAATTCTATTTTGAGTATGTGGAAAAGATTTCACCTTTATAAACTTAAACAAGAATATATGCTTATCTTTTTCTTTTTTTTTTTAGTAAATAAAATAAATATTTCTCAAAGACTGCAGATATTTAAAAAAAAGTATAAAAATATGTTAAAAAATTTTTTTGCAGCATCAAAAACTATGCTATAAATGAAGCTTTTTAACTTACCACATAAGAAAAGGATTCCACATAGTAATTGGCTCGTACGTGAAAAATGATATATTCACCCACCTATAAAAGGAATTTATTTAAATTGATATTAATAAAACTAATATATCAAAAGGAAAATACATTTTATTAATGCATGGAATGGATTCTTTTACAGTAATAATTTATACTGAAAAAAACTCTAGACATAAAGTAAAATCCATTTACCTTAGGTGTCCGAGTACTGGTGGTCACCTGTAGATGTCTGTTAGTTTCAGAATACGCCGTATATACTTTTAGGAACGCTTTGGCTTGTTCCGATGTGAGTTCATCGAAATAATATGCCTAAAAAGTCAATTATTCAGTCCTAAACTTTTTGAAGAATAAAATTAAAATAAATCTGAAAAAAATAAAACATCATACCTCTAGGGTCATCACTCGTATGTTTCTAAGATCATCTTTAGATCGAATTTCTGCTTGTAAGTCGACTGCTACTTCCCAAATACCCGGATGCAATAAAGACATTTTTTCGTAACGAGTGTTGAGACGGCGGGTGCCACCGCTATGGAATTCTACGATGGGTACTATTTGTAATTTTTGCTTAACTAAACGTTCAAATGGAATAGGTGAACCATCTTGATAGAATACAGCAACCTGTAAAAAAAAGTTATTCAATTCCTACTGTTAGTTCACACTCTCTCTATATTTATATATATATTTATGTGGTTCAAATTTTCAATCGTTAATAAAATGTATTTTGAATCCCTTAACTTAGCTGAAATTTTATACAGTAATATAATTATAATTAAAAAAAATTAATTGCTTAAAACTAATTGTTCAAAGAATTACAAATGCAGCCAAGTTGGCATCATTTTTCACGTCTTAGCGACCATTTTGGTGACTTGTGTCGAAACTTGAAAAGGTTTTTTTCCTCACATTTTAAAGCGCTCATTTGAGCTGAAATTTTCTATACATTATTGTTTTGGTAACAATACGATCATTTAATTATAATTCATTAGAATTATTAACTGAAATGAATTATTTAAAGAATTACAGATACGGTCACGTTGGCTTCATTTTTAGCGATTTGGGTCAAACCTTTAAAAGATTTTTTTCCCCTCACGTTTCAAAGCATTCAGTTGAAATGAAATTTTATATACACGATTGTTTTGGAGGACAATACGATACTTTAATGATAATTATAAAAATTAATTCCCACTTAATGTTGTGATTCTGTCATATGTATATACATATTTATATTAATTGCAATTATTTAATGAAAAGTAACTAAAATAAAAAAAAATTCATTTAAGTAGAAATTGACTTAAAATTTGTTATATATTACTTGTTTTAATATAAAGATATCAAATTCATATTTTTCATGAACGGTAGTTTAATTTATAACTTAAAAAGGCCCTGTAAGTTTATTATTACAATGTTCCTCATTATGTAGTTAATGTTTTGTCGAGGATTTGTCTAGAAAAAAGATCCGATTTGTTGGAATACCTACTCATACCTATGGAATCTTACCTATCTGTCTCAGGTGTGGAATTACTGTGCAGCACATAGATACTTAAGTTTGTACAGAAATGAAAAGATCTTATAAACTGTTTTAAATAAGTTACTATCTTTTGTAACAAAAAAAAAAAAATGTATGAATCAGGTGATGAAAAGTTATATAAATATCAATTCACAGATAAATATAAACTGGTTATATTTCCTCTTCCACCTTTGAAATTCAATTAAATTCAAAGGCAAGTCGATTTTTATTTTTCATCAATTTTTTTACACTGGGAAGCCAAATTATTATGATTACCCTTCAATGTAATATTGAAAACTATTGGCCTTAAAACCCTTTCGTGGGACTTGGGAAAATTACTTCCCTTCTACATGATCATACAAAATACTCATGTAGGAAGCAAAAAAACCCGTTATTATTTAACGGTTTTGCTATTATAATGATGGGAAAACTAATTCCCGCTTCAGTTATGTGTTACTGTATATAATCTAGCGAGTATGATATATGTAAATAGGACAAAAAAGATGGTACTAAAAATAAGTACCTTGTCCAAAAACTGTCGCTGTATGTAACGATGTCATGGGAGGGGTTGATCGCTTCGATCAAAGAAATTGAAAGATACAAAATAATAAGGTCTGTAAAATGATGGCATGGTATCTTTTATTTTCTTATTGACCTTGCCATCATAAATAGTTTCCTACTGTGGCAAGTGAACAAAAGAAAAAGGAGTTTAGACCAGCTAACATTCCACATAGCATTAGCTCGTCAGCTAATAGATGGATATTCTTCAAGAAAAAGGAAAGGACATCCTGCTAGCTTCCAAGCAAAGAAGTGTGTAGTTCCGGATGATGTGCGCTTAGTCAGAATGGGAAATTATATGCCAAAGATGGTTTGGAAGATGATGTAGGAAATGTATCAGAAAGGGACAAGAAAATAGGACCCGTTACATGTATGCAGAATCCCATGTCTCTTTGTGCATTGCAACTTGTTTCTCATCTTTTCATGGCAAATAACCACCATTAAATTTAATTTTCTTCATGACGGTGAATAGTCTCTAGGAAAGTATTCTTCCCACCCCTAAGATGTAAATGTAAACATAAAATTCGGCAAAATAAAATATATTTCCTTAAAATCTATTGTTTAATTGTTAATCAAACATGAAAAACTGCGAGCAATTCAAAAGAGAAATAAATGGCCCACGAAAGGGTTAATACTGCATGGATTCTTCTTTTGACATGGTTCTAAGAGATGTTGGTATATAGTATGAGGAATCTTAGACCATATCCGATGAGTTACACTATCCTGCGCCTTCATATTGGATAGTACTGGATTCAGCTGATGATGCTCTGTTCAAACTTATCCGAACTTATTCTCAATTTGATTGAAATCTGGCGATTGTGCAGGCCAACTAAGCAAGGAAGAGTCTTTATCATAGCCTTTGAACCATCTGTGGACAATGCAAGTTGTATTACAAGGAGTATTGCCAAGCTGAAAGTATCCTTCTCCCCATTAATATAACAGGAAGTACTTGGTCTGCGATAATGCTTAAATACTCTTGGGCACTATTAAATATTAAAAATATACATGCAATATTAAAAACATCACTTAGTGATGCAATTCAGATTTTCTCAAGAATATTCGCATTTATCAAAAAGCTCGAAAAATTTAATCACTACTTCACATAAAAATAAATGTTAATTAATAAATAATCGAAGCCCAGTGGCCGAGTGGTAGCGTATCGCGCTTCCAAACCACAGGTCCGGGGTTCTATCCCTGGGCTGGGAAAGGTCGATTCAGCCTTTTATCCCTTCAGTGAGTCGATAAATGACTAAACACTGGGGGTTTCGCACCAGACTGGCCGCCTGACCGGAACATCTGCTCATGCACCTCAGCGCCCAAGGCCACAAATACTCAGATGGGCACGGTAGGTTTTGGCCCTCATGTGCTGTTGCACCACTGAGTTAAGTTTAGTTTAATAAATAATCTTAAAAAAAAAGTTCTGATTTCTATTGAAATATGTTAAAGTATATGCTTGAAATTTCTAATTTAGAATAAGAAAATAATATAAAATAAAATTTGCAAATGGTAAGTTGATTCTGTACTTAAGTATTATGCGGTTGACCAATGCGTCAAATGAATTGAAGCCGCAATATTCAGTTTTTTTTTTTTTTTTAATAATGGAAAACTGTTCACACATTACAGACACAATAATCTTGTTGGCGCAGACGATGACAGCTCTTGGCGACGTTTTTTTGCAAAATGGTCGACGATGAAATATGTAAATACCATTGATTTCTTTAGTAGTCATTCTGGAACGACATGATGATTCTTAATCTAAGGATTCCATAACTTTGAGTTGTAATTACTCTAACTTAATTTCTCTAACTTTTATTTAAATTTCATCCGTATATTTAATCTTCCAAACCATGTTAGAAATAATTTTAATTGAAATAATGGCATGGGCCATAAGAAGTCACAATCCTAACCCTGGATTCTGTAGAAAAAACTCAGTAGCACATAAAGCATGGGTATCTAAACTATAACCGTTTGAGGGCCACATTGCAACAAAAAAAATTTGGGGGGCCACCCATACAATATTTTTTTAACGAATTGAACTAAAAGTTAACTTTATGTAGTTTTATTAAAATAAATTGACTTTTTATTATAATTTTTTTAAAAATTTGAATTAGATATGTATATATAGGTACATGTTTATTAAAAATTTATAAAAGTTTCGTTTCATTTATAGTTTGGATTTCATGAAAATGGAAAAAATTCAAATTAATGAGATGGATGAATTTGCTTTTGTTGAACAACTAAATCGCGCGTGATATCGGGTTCAATAGACGAGGTTGCAATTTTTTATGCATTTTCAAGAAGGTTGTCAGTGGTCTTTCTCCTATTTTTGTTTCTTGTATGCTTCATTCTTGAAAATAATCGTTCACAAATATAGGTATTGCCAAAAGCTGATGACACTAATGAAGCATGATAGTGAAAATAAGGATATTTATCATGGGGTAGGTAATATTTATAAAACTCGAGTAAAGAAACATTTCCAAATTTTTCTTTCATTTGAATGTCGCTTTGCAGTTCAAGGCAAAGAAGTCATTTGAAGATTTGAAGGTATTGAAAGTAAAAATTCGTCATCGAGTGGATACACACATAATTCGAAGCGTAAATTCTCATGACATACTAAGATATGTTTTTATTTAAATGTTTATTTTAAAATAATTGTCAACGAATCGATTACATACGAAAAATATTGCAAACATTTATTTTTTTAAATAAAAATGTGAATAAATTTAATTATTTTCATAATTTGCATTCAAGCCGCATTTCAAAGACTTTTGGGCCGCACTTTAGACAAGCATGACATAAAGTAAATCAAAAAAATGCTTTATACTTACAAATACTCTAAAAGGCATTCCAGGTTTAAAAATCTGTGGACTGTCACCCAAAAATTCGACCTTGATTCGAGAATTAAATATTATTGCTTCCGCAAAACCTTTTTCTATAATATTCAAATACCTCTCGCCAACATACGCAGTGATAGTGACTTTGGATTTGTCTAACTGAGGAACAAGTTCTGCAAATTCTCTCATATGGAATTTGAAGTCTAATTTTCCATCGAACTATAAAAAAATTAACAATTACAATTTCAAAAAAAAATTCACAGAAAACTTAAAACACATATCTTTTATTATTAAATGATTTCTATGGCGAACACGTAAATCAACATTATTTATATTTCATATACAACACAAATAGGATTTAATTGATAGTATAAAATATATTAGTTTGCTCTTTTACAAAAAAATTCCAGTTAAAAATTCACAAATCATAAAGAATACTAATCACAGTGAAATCCGGGGTATAACGTGCATGCATACTTTTAAGTTGCATTTTTTAATTTTTTTGGTATATTCGCCATTTTACGTAGGAACCTGAAATACTTTGTAATTTATGATTTTAAGCCAACTTTATTCGAGGTATTGTTCCAAGCTTTCGAAAAATTTTAGTTTACTTCTAGAACTACAACCCTTTAGTTCAGGAATACTGAACCTTTTTTTCTGCTGGACCGCATACATATACCAGCAATATTCACGGTGGGCCGCATCATAAGAATAAGGAGGGGGGGGGAGATGTGGAAAATTAATCAAAATATTTGAGCTCCTGTTTCACTTTTTTTCATTATAATTTTATATATATATATATATTTGTTTTTTATTTTTGTCACTAACACTGAATTAGATGCATTTAAAAAACACTCCATCACCATTTCTGCATCAATAAACGATTTCATATATAATTACCAATAATATAAAAAACTTCATACAATGTATTTGTTACCGCTGTGACATTACCACTGAGAAAACACTTTGTTGCTGTTGCAAAGATTATTCAAGAAAGCCTATTTATTACCTCTAGAAAGAGATCTTAGAAGAAAAGTGTCAATGAATGATTCCTGCTTATTGGTATTTTTTAAATACAGCACTTTTATGACAAATCAAACAATTATTGATCCATGTTTGTTTTTCACTACAAAATAGTCAACCTCTCAAGCGTCTTGAAACGATATATTTTCTTCAGACATTTTTCGCATGCAAGGTATAAAAGATAGTTAAGAACTAGTTCCAACCATAAAACTATCACTACTCCACAGTTGTCTGTAGTTACTAACCGTAACCGTTACAAATAGAAAAATAATATCAATTCGCACTCGTACGACATTGTCAACGAAAAGCAAAATTGATATATTTGTGTGTGATTTCTTAATACCAAATTTGCAATATATTGCTCTTAAATAAGTGAATTTTTCAGAGCAATGGGCACTGACTAGGTCACTTAAAAAGCCTCGATGGGTCGCATGCGGCCCGAGGGTTGAATATCGCTGCTTTAGGTTCATAAGGAATGTCATTTCTTTTAAATAAACAGTATTTCAATGTATATAGAAGTATAATTTTTTCTATTATCACTTCTAATTTTATTTTTAAATTTCTCATTTTTTTTTTATAACTGGCGTATAACGAGCGCCCTTAAATTTCACTCTCATTTTTTGTGTTAAAAGTGCGCGCTATTACGCCGCATTTTATGGTACTATAAAAACGAAAGTACAACAACATGTTTTTATTCAATATAGAACGGGGCGATTGCTTCTCACTCTTTTTCTTCAAGAAAATTATATTATTACAGTAATTTTTACAAAATATTTCAATTTTACAAAAAACAGATATAATAATATACTCTGAATTTCAAGAAAATAATGATATCTCGAATTAACTTCTTTATTTAAATTTTGTTAAATCAGAATTCGATATTACAATAACCATAAATATGCACATAGGGATTCATCTAAGAGACAGCAATTCTGAACGTTTGTACAGAATCCCTCAGATTCAATACTCAAAACACGAAAATAATAGTTATTAGTACATTTTATAATGTTTATGAAAAATGAATCCTGACATAAAAAGTGTAAACATTCTTTAGGTTAGTTGTTGAGCGTTATTTCTTTACAAACTAAAGACATATCAATTCAACACTTCCGGTTATTCAAAATCCAACACCAAGAAGTACAAGAAATATCAAAAGCAAATTTGAAGCACAAATAACCTGAAATACAATGTTGAATGATCAAAATAACAACTCCTTTGGTATTTCTTTCTAATAAAAAACTACTGTAGCATTTTGAAAAGGAAGTATGCAAGAAAAATTAGAATATAATTTCAAATAAAGCAGTTAAAACGGAATAATAGTATAGGTGGATACTTACAATTGCATAATGTTGCTCAAGAGTAGGTGCATTGCCTACTCTATTATTTCCTCTATGAGGCTCTATAGAAGCGATCAACGACAAATTGCCAATAACTGGAACTCCGCTGGTGTAACTAGAAAAACAAATCAAAGATATATTTATCAAAAGTCAATATAAAATTGCATTTTCACTAAAAAATAAATAAATTCTCGCATACATATAAATTTTAAATTCCTTGTAAATAGAGAAATACATTAATACTTTCAACTTACGCGAACCCGGAGTAACGTAATTTTCAAATCTCATCTACTCTTCTTTTGCTTGATAAAAAAAAAATTGGTAATATATATGATTGAAGAAGTTATTGATCTTGCCAGGCAAATAAATTTAGAAGTGAAAAGTGATGACATTGTAATGGATGAGCTATTCCATACATTAGTGTAATAGTGTTAGAAGGAAAAGTAGCCATAGTCAAAATAACGCAATTTTATTTACCATTCTCAACAACAACACAAATTCAGCAATCTAAGTTAAGAAAGGCACCAATTGATGAATAAGGGAGTAATCGCGAAGCAGACAAGATAAATAATAAATCTAATCACTTACATTTAGTATTCCCAGTCAATACTCTTTCTTATATATGAAGATAATTTCTTAAATAATCCAGTTTAACAACTAATTGACCAAATCGTCAATTTTAATATTAATCAAATAATCTTCGAGGTGCTCTCGTCCAGCTTTACGTTAATCGTCATGATATCCTTTAGCTTCTAACTTCTCTCTCTCCTCCTCGAAAGTTTAATCTTCAAATACAAGCCTTGATTTGAATAATCACATCTTCTTCGGAGGAGGAAAGTTTTCAATAGAATAATTTTTAAATACCCAATATTCCCCAAGAGGACTATTAGTAGGAAGAACGCGAATAGACCCATCACAACGTTCGAGAAATGCTGGATTCCTAAAATCAGGAGCTGGCAATTGATAAGCTCATAGAAATGAACGAGCAAGAGCGAGGCTTTAAGGAACTTGAGTCTTTAGACCCAATTCAATCTGAAGATAGAATGACGGTTGGGAATTTGCCGTAAGGTTTCACAGTTTGATTGAAATGCGTAGTTACAAACTTTAGAAAATAAAGACGAGCCTTTTTCAACAAAACAAGGAATAAATTATTAGCACGCTACGAAGAAGTTTTGCTGAAAGAAAAAGAATCTTTGAGCCGGCAGACTACTATGTTAAGATTTTATGAAACCTTCATAATATCAAAATTCGGTTTGTGATTTTGTATTTGTGTTATCTAAGATTTTATTAAACATTTTTTTCTCTAAATTATAATTTCGAATTGCATCTTCAAGCCCAACTAAAAATAATTTATTCCAAAAGATCGAGAAGTATACACCAACACCAAGCACACACAGACCCAGAAACATCCTTTTAAATTAATTAATAATATCACTGTAAATTTACTATCGTTTTCCATTTTTTCTTAAGCATTTGTTAACTCGATTGCAAAATTTCAGCATCTTTTACACTTCCAGACAACAACAACCAATCAGAGGGCTCCAAAAACCGTACGGTCGCTGGTAGCCCTCACACTCGGACACGGCGACGGTACCCCTCTCGGGACCGAAGTCACCACATTAGCTCAAGAACCAATCAGATTGCTCCCACTCGCCACGCGGGAAAGGAGAACACACAAATTTAAAACTATCCCACTCACAACATGTCACGAGTGGCTGTTACCCCATTGGGCGGGCAGTACAACCTCCCGAGGCCCCTATTGGTCGAGGGAATCGCAAGTAATTATTAAAGCTCTGATCATCAGTAATTCTATTTTTTACCTTTCATAGTTCTCAAGAAAAGCTTCTGTTTCCTTAAATTTAATTTCTTTAATATATATAAGTGTAATCTAATTTATTTTAACGTAACTTTATTTATTTATTAATATCTTAACAATAAATTCTTTCTTAAAATATAAACATGGGCAAGTAATAAGCAATCATGCATATCACCATTCAAGATAGGAGATAAAAGCCCTGACGGGCTAGGTGCTCCACATGAAAAACTCAGCTTAGATATATATTTATATGCGAAATCATACCTTGACTTAAGCGGTATAACTGACCTATCACGTAAGTTCGAGGTAGTACTGTACTATATAAAAAATTATAAGCTTCTGTCAAGTTAAAAAATGCATCATTATTAATTTCTTTGAGCACAAATATGTTAAAACTCCTGTCAATTCCTATGTTGAACAACTGTGCACAGTTCGTTTGTAAATTTGATGATAGCTTTTAAAATATTTACGAAATTTTTAAAACTTTAATTTTTTCTGACTAAAAATATTTTAGAATTTTAGATTAAGGTTAGAAATAATGGATCACACTATGATGCTTTTAAAATATGATGGAATATTTTTGCAGATACAATAAATTTCAATGCAGTTAATTAGTAGTTTAAAATAAAGCAATTTTACTGAAACAATGTGTTTATTGATATCTTTCAGCAATTATTGTGCTTGTGGTTTAAAATATCATTTAAATAATAAAAATGTATATATATTTAATACGTATTAGAGAATTTCGCATTTTTCTTTTTAATCGACTACCGAACGAAATTTAATTTCTTCTATAATATATATATATATATATATATAATTAATATATGTATGTGTGTTTGTGTGTGTGTGTTGGGAGAAAAAGTGTGATTAAATCTCTTTCATACCTAAAATAGAATAATTTATCTCAGCGGATAAAATTAATTCCATAAGTAAGTTCTATACGAAAAACTCATTTTTATCGATTTAAAATGATGGTGTAAGAATCTTTTCCAAATGTCTGTAAATTTTAAAATGTACAATAATATGAAACTTAAGAATTAAAAATATTTAAAAACTACAAGGAGCAATCTAAAAGCTGGAAATATACACTAAGTAATTTCATTTCAAAACTTTAAAAAGTTTTTCCGAAAATTTCTATATAACAACATACTTTGCCTCTATTGTTCCAAATACATATTCTTCCTTATCAGTAAAAAAAGATGGCATCGTGACATTAATTTCGTATCTAGTTTGATCTGAAAGAAAAAAAAATAACAGTTTACCAATTTTATGTAATTTATTTGAATATATTATAATTCTTTAAATTCTTAAGTGAAGAAAAAAACTAAATTCAGTATATTTATTTATATACTTTAGTATGTATACTAGTAATTAACAGAACAATATAACAAAATGTAAATATTACACTATGGAGTGTAAAAAGGGAAAATTCTGTCGTTTTTTTCTGAACAGAAACCATAACTTTATTTTAACTTTTTATTTAAAATTTAATTTAAAACATAATGCCCTTTGTTAGTTACAACTATCTGCCAGCTTTCTGGCAGTTTATCTAACCCCCTGGAAAATAAGTCATTTGTTTTAGAGACAAAGTATTCTTCCACTGCCATTTGGACACCCTCATAATTTATATATTTATTTCCGTCAAGGTTCTACAGCGTCCTATATAGAAAATAGACAGATGGTGCAATATGAAGAGTATATGCTGGCTGAGCCATCTTTGGCATGTTCAAGCTGTTACTGCTTCTTCTTCAAACATGTCCCGCAAGTTTTTTTTTGCCTCCATTGCGTTATTCCCTTTTTGGAACTCAAACAACGTACGTCTTAAGTGCCCTTTTTCTTCACTCCTGTTGATAGTTTTACAAATTTAAAAAAGTTGACTAAAATGCGAAAAAATGTCAATAATTTAAATTATCAATAGTATATTATTCTAACTGTTTAAAGTAACCGACTGGTTGAGACAACTTTTTTTTAAAAAAAAATGGAGATATGGGGATTTTGTTGTTGTTGTTATTTTTAGATTTATTTAGTTCATTTTAAGAAAAATATGCTCAAATTAAGAAGAGAAAAAGAAATTATAATGACTAAAATGGGAAAAAATGGGTAAAAATTGACAAAAAATAACACAAACGCGGTTCATTCTGTACCAAAAGTTTATGAACACATTTTCAATTTTGGTGTGTTGCTATGTTATTCATTTTTGAAGTGACCTTCAGGATAAGAGATATTTTAATTTTTGCAAAAAACTAGAGCACTTTATCTTTGTTATTACATGAAATTTCTTAAAAAAACAGTGGTTATATTCACACAAGGGGCTATAAATTTTGTAATAAAACAGTGATTGATAAATCTGAAAGTTAAAACAGTTCTACTATTATACAGGACATAAACAAAAATTTTCAGTTAATTATTTTCAAAACTTTTTTAGCAACCGCTGGCCTTGTTTGAGTATTTTCAAAAAAACACATTTCGAGAAAAACGCTTTTTAAAGTTTGACACACCACCATCTTGCTTAATATAACGGCATTAGTTTTTACTAAAACACTTATAGTTTTTGTTCTAGTGAACGGAAAATAATAAACTTGGTAGTTTTATAAAGCTAGTAAGATGGCCTATAGAATAAAATCATTAAAAAATTGTCTCAATTTTTGGCAAAATTCACAATTTTAGGGTAGTCGGATACCACTGGTTTCAGTTGGATCCGAATTCTTGCTAAGAATCGACAATGCAAAAAAAGCATATGTTCAAAAATGACAGAACTTTCCTTTATACCCAATAATTATACCTTGAGCATACGTTTAAACTAAAAGTAGCGATATGAATGAATATATTTATAAACTAGAAAAGCATGCATCATGAAAAAGATTAGATAAACATTAATTGATCATTTGGTTTAAATTACATATGATCAACGCTGATTTAGAACATGAAGTATTAAGTATTAACCGGGAAATACGATGTAATAATGAAAATGTATTTCAGCCTTAAAAAATTCTTATACAAGAAATTTTTAATCAACTTTTCTTCTCAAGAGAGCATAAATATGCGCTCCATTAAAAACAACTGGTATTCGAAAAAAAATATTTTAAGTGTGCATTTCATCGAAATCAATGGAATTAATTACACTATAACTTTTTCATTTATAAAATGCATTAGTTCATAATCATCCATTTGATGAATATATGAATATTTAATAAGTATAGCTAATATGCATTTTTAACAAGCGCAGAAATGAATGACAATATGTCATCGATAAAACTTACAGTACTCTTCTACTAAGAAGTTGTATTCTTCAACTTGCCCCTGTAAGGAAAAAAAAATACACCTGAATAATCAACATATAAAAAAATTCACAACAAATTATATCATCATCATAAATAGCTAAACAGCGCTGTTATGAGCCAATGCCTTCTTCTGAAGATTTCTCCATAACGACTTATGCTTGATCTTTGATCTCCAGTTCTTTTCATTAATGAAAAAAAATCAGATTCCCCCCAAGGACGTCTTAAGATAGGGGCTATCTGGGCCCAAGTCCTCGCCCTCGGTGGGGGGCTTTTTTCGTTCTCGATTTTGTCTCAATAAGATCATGATCCGGATAATTTTAATGGTTAAATATGTTAACATACATATTCTCCAAAAAACAGGGAATTTCAAATTGCATGTCAATTGGCAAAAGTTGTAAGAATGAATTATTATGGGATGACCGTTATACATGTCTAGGCCCAGGCTTAATATCATAAACAATTATCAACTCATTTAGTCGAAATGCGGCTATCGGTCGAGCCGGTTTGTGCCTAGGTTTTTGAGATTGTGAGTCGTGCACCTTTATTTGTATTAAATTACTATTTGAACGAGTATTTGACAATGTACTATGTACTGTCTACTTTGCATGATCTCAGGTAGGGCCTACTTTTATTTAAGGGCCCAGGGCCTCAAAGAGTCTTAAAACGTCCCTGATTCCACCGAATTCAGCCTATCTCAACAGCAGTCTTCCCCGCCTTTTGGTAGCAGTCGGTCTATAAAGCAATACCTTTTAATTGAGCAGTCATCCTGCACTTGGGTCACACATAAGACATCCAGTTCAAAATTGAATCTCCTTCTCCAATTGCCGTTTTCATTTATACAACCAAGTATACTCTCCGGAGAATTTTCCTTTCAAAAATTACAATTGTGTTTTCCTCCGCGATTTGACATTGTCCAAGTTTCGGGTGCATATTTTAAGAGAGGTCTGACTAAAGCGTTTTGTAAACGAAAAACTTTGTCTTTCGAAAAAGTCGACCTGGATTTTAAAAAAAATTACTTAACCCTATTTACCAGATATAGCCTGGTTTTTAATTTTATTTAAGGTATTTTGTTATCATTAGTAATAATTGAACCCAAGTAACTAAAACTCTTTAATCTGTTTCAAATTTATAACAGCCTATTTCAAGATAGCGATCTGGTATTCTCACTGGCGTAGCTAGCCATGAGTGGTCCCTGTATCAGAATTCCAAGGGGGCCTTTATTGGAAAATAAATATAAAAATGATCGCATTAATAAAACATTTGAAAATGCCAAAATGTTACATGTTGGAGCCACTGTAGATCGAGAGCCCCGTATCATTGATACGGCTGCTAGGGCGGTAGCTACGCCCATGGGTACTTTGTTTCTTCAGAAGAATATGTATTTTGTTTCATCTTCATTTATAACTAAGCCCATTCGTCTTGCCACAGTTTTAAGAGCAATAAATGTCTCTTTCAAGGCAGGAAGAGAACGAACAAATACATTCATTTCCGGGGACGTTTTAAGAGTTCTTGAGGCCCTGGACCCCTGAGCAAAAGTAGGCCCAAGGTCCCTACACAAATATAAACCCCACCTATGACCCTTAAAAGCAGACAGTACAAAGCATACATTGTCAAATCCTCGTACAATCAGTAATCCGAAAAAAATATATGTACATGACTTACAAACGCACAAATCAGCTAGACTGACTACCGCATGATGGTAGGCCTAGATCATAGGTTCCCAAAATTTTAGCCTCATAGACCCCTTGACAAGTTTTTCAGTTTGGGGTAGACCCCCTACTTACCTAATATTAAATTTGTGCAAATTTATCAACTTAAATGTGTTTTTGACAGCAGGTATAGAGCTATGAACTTTAAAAGATTAAAATTTTTAACTGTAGTGAAGTATAAAAGAGTTTAAACTTAAGAAAACACATGTTAGTTAATTAAATTAAAATTTAACTAGTGCATAAAATAACTGTTACATAAAATAACTGAGCAACAAACAAAAGCTTTTAGAGGGAGGGAGGAATCTGGGGATGCAATAATAAATTTCAACATTTGGCCTCAATCTTATCAGGTTTTAACACTAAATATATCTTCTCGGTTATAGTATCCAGTATTTTCTTTTTTGTTTTGGAGATTGGCAAGCGCACTAAAACTCCTTCTCAATCTGAAACATAACTAAAAACTTTCTCAAGATATTTCAGAATCTGGAATAAATAACAGGTATATCTTTTTAAAGCTAAAATTGTTGACATCGTTTCTAAACTTTACTTTTAAGATCTTCATTAGTGCATATTCCTAGAGCTTGATTCTTATAATCTAACTTTTTATTTTCAAAGTGACCATATGAATTCATTGTCTACTGTGGTGCTATGATAGTCAAAATATTCTCAATTCTAGTTTCAAAATCTAAAAAAGGACATTTAAATGTTGGCGACGTCCAAAATTATGCTCCTTTAGCTTAAATCTGGCAAGAAAGGCTGCGTGAAATGTGGTCCTTGTTTTTATAAAATTTATGCTGTCGCCTTGAAACTGCAAATAATCTCATTAAATTTAGTAAATAAATCTGTTAAATAGGTGAGTCTAGTTTCCACTTGATTGAATTTCCTTTTAATATTAGTCACAATCTGGTTTGATGAGAGCCACTATCGTAGATCCCCATTTACACCTCATAGGCCCCAAATTAATTTTTTGCTGTCGTGGACCCCTTGCAGATAGTCATAGACCCCCTGGGGTCTATATAGACTACTTTGGGAATCACTGGCCTAGATCTACACATGGACGACGGTCATTACATGTAGCCAGTTGAATATTATCCAAAATTCTGAGTTTTTCGGAGAATACAACCGGAAAAAACATTTGACCGTTGAAATTATTCAAATTATGGCTGAGTCGAGAACGAGATAAGGCCCCCATTGTGGCCGAGGCCCTGAGCCCTGGCCTAGTTGGCCCATGCCTTAAGACGTCCCTGTTCATGTCATCAGCATATGCAAGTAGTTATATTGATATAGAAATAACATGAGCATTGCTGTTGATGTCTGAATCTCCGACAACTTCCCCTAGTGCGATAATAAAAAGTAAACATGGGAGATAATCTCTCTGTCGGACACCTTTATATGTGTTAAGATTTTCTGACAAAGATCCAAAGCCAGAAATAAATCTTTAAGATTTAACAGACAGTATTTTATAAATTTTGATAGTTGATGCTGATATTACACATTAAAATGTACAAATTATTAATGACATTAAATATATATATATACCTGTGCGATCACTTGAAGTGTCCATTTTCCATAAACTGGTTGGTGCGACAAAGGATATTCCAAACTGACAGCACCTAATTAAAATTTGGAATATTTCATTAAAAAATATTGTTTTATAGAAATATTTGTAATATGATTTAACTTTATATATGAGTTATATATAGAAATATTCAAGTATTATTTAATCGTTAAAGATCAGCCAAGCAGATTTCATAACATAAGTAAAATTTAAAAAAATATTTTAATGGATTAACCTTTTTAGAAAATATCAGATAATGTCATAAATTTTAGTAGCATTAATATTTTTAGAAAATATTCTCAGATATTAGTGAATAATGCAGCAAAACATGTTATAACATTTGTATGCAACTAAAAAAATGAATATTTTAAAAATAACTGATTCCCTGGATGATCATTAATACAAACAAAGAAACAAAACTATTTGCTTGAGGACGAGATACTTATACATACACAAAAAAATACTGTTTTAAAAATATTGAACAAAATGAAAAAAAAAAATTAACTAATAGCAAATGCAGCGTAGTAAAATCTTCAAATTTCGTGTTTCATATTTAATAAAGATTTTTCTTCTTCTTCTTTATCTAATAGCTTACTTTAACTATTTAATCATGAAAAATATTTCTTATACAAAGCTTTGTTTTCACAGTTTGTTTCATAAAAATTTAATTTCAATAAAAATCAGTTTAAAAATATTCTAAAATTTACTTCAATTACTATAACAAATTTTAGTTCATTAATAAGTAATTTTATATATATATATATATATATATATATAATTAACATGAAATTAAAAATTATCTTATTGATAATTTTAAATGAGAATTAATTTTGAAAAAGAGACTATAAAAAAAAATAATGAAACATTTTATAAATTTTTTTAAAAATAAAAAAAGATATGTATCAATAAAACGTTAATTTTTAACGATACAAAGAGCATATTAATTCACATCTCACCTAAATTAGTTTGCCTTGACAACCACCTTCGCACAATTGTTTGTCTAGGATCTAACATATACAAATCTACAGCATCCGGGAAAGCCTTCAAGCCGGTGGTTATTGGAAGAGCTCTGAAACGAACTGGAAATATAAGAGAATTAAATATTAATATTTTAGGTAAATCATAACAAAAATGAATGTTCAATATTTTGATTTGATGCTTAACGCTGTCAAAAGGAATAGAACATGTTAATTACCAAAATCAATTATTAATTTATTAATAATAACTTTGTGTTTATTAAATAGAATATTGAATTACTTAAAAATACATTTCTAAGCAAAAATAAATAATCACATTGTTCAGTATATGGAGTATAAGAGTTTGATACTTTACCCAATCAAAATTGATTAACTTTTAAGAATTCAAACAAAGAACTCTACATTGACATTTCTATTTATCTGACAATCTTCCAATATACTTAAAATACGCTGACGGCAGAGCCTTAGAACCTGGCAGTGTCAGTTTATCCATTTGGGCGCTTGGGGCGCGCACCCAGGGGCCCGGGACCCAGAAGGGACTTAAGGGGCCCGGACAAGCTAGACTTAATAAGATTTTCTGGTTATAAATTTCGATCCGTAGATCTTCGATTCGTAGATCGAAGGGGGCCCGTAGATCTTCTGCACCCAGGGCCCGAAATGAGCTTAAATCGGCACTGGAACCTGGGTTCGAATCCCGGAGAAGGCATGGATATTTCTAAATGAATAGTGCCTTCGCGGCATGGGGGTACTCTAAATAGCAATCGAGCCGCGAGTCCTCCAAGAATCTCGAGTTGACACTGCAAACGGGCAGTCAGTTCTTGGCTTGAACGTTAAAGTTTAGTTGATTTGTAGTTTATGAACACTTTTTGAATCAATGAAGGCCTCCTATTAACAGTTTCAGCCAACTGATTTAAAATATTTCCCCCCTTTTTGAAGATCTAAGATGATCTTTTTTTCAGATGATCTCTTTTCTGTTACCTACCATAGAATCACACAAGTATTCAAATTCCAAATAAATCGTAATAGAAGCTTATAATTACTTAAAAACACGACTTGGGGTAATTATCTCATTATAAAAAGTCTTTAAAAGTTCTATTTTGTAAGAGTATGCAGACTTTTGGCGGGGGTCGCTGATGATTATTTGGTGGGGGGTCATTCTTGTTTTTTTATGTTAAGGTAGATTTTGTTGATGTCTGAATAAGGAAATTTTGAAGAATCCCTGAGAGATATGTTGATTTTCTGAAGCTAGACTTCGATAGTAATTATTGCAACAGACAATTTTACAAATCATTTATGAATATTTGGTATTCATGTACAGGGCGAGAGGGCGCTTTGTAGGCGTAAGAAAAGGTAAAAGACTTTCGGAGTAAAAATTAACATATGAATAAGTAAGACACACCCAGCTCAAAAATGAAAATTAGACGTGCAATCTCATGTGCGGCAAACGACCTTTTTAATGCTGACGAGAGCTAAGCGAAAAAAAGAAATATTTCCAAACTTTTGATGAAATAAGAAAAACTGAAAGTGACGCCGACGGTAAAACATATTCCCAAATAGAAACAAGATATCAATCATTGGCATGGTCAAGTAATTTTATCGCGTTTTTCACATGTTGTATTTTACAATAATGCAACTAACGAACTTTTTACTAACAAAAAGTAGTGTGTGTACTGTACTGAAAAAAAAAATTTTTTTAATTTTTTAAAAAATTAAAAATTATTAAATTTATATATGATTCGGCTCATCTAGGGCACAAATGCGACCAAATGCCGAAAACCCGAGGTCAATTGGTTGCTTATTGGCTGAGAAAAAGGTACGACAAAATATGGAACGAAGACGTAGACGAAATTTGCGTCCTAATAGCGCTTTTGTTCCACTACGTGAAAAAACGCGCTAAAAACTTTAACACTCAAGCTGCATATAAATATGCAAGTCAATCAAGCTAGAATTAAACAACAGAATTACAACAATAGTTTCCCCCCAAAATGAAATAAAACTTGTTATAATTAAATAAATGCATTGACTATGTCTGCAATTTTTCCTTATAGTTTTTAAATACTTCGTACTATTATGGAAATTTCTCACTCTGTTTTCTTCCCTGCCGAAACGATATTGTTACTGGAAAAATTGTTTGCAGGTCAAGGGAAGATTACTTCTGTGTGTGAATAATAGTAAATGAGTAGGAGCGATCTTGTCGACAAAAATAGATTTTACTAGAAGCATTCAAAATGTTCTAGGGTGATTATTTGGCTAGAAAACTACAGAAATTTCTACAGGATTCTTTCCAGCTCAATGAATTCGATACATAAGAACAACTTTGAAATCAAACAATTGACTGCAACTGTGCATTTCATTGACCCTATGTGAAATTGGGAAAACTGCAATTATTATTTGCATGATTAATTGAATCTGTGCTCTTATGGATTTATCCGAGTGAGTTAATTATTTGATGTTAAAAAATCTACTGTAATTACGATAGAATCCCACAATAAATTACAGTTTACTCGGAAAGAACATGCCTGTTGCTTTCATGGATTCTTCCAATCTTTGAAAAATCATAAAAATGTAACAATATATTGAAATTTTATTTGATGAAACAAAATAATCATTCAAGTTTAATTTATACTGTGTTCTCCTAAGGTAAGAAAATTCAATAGTAAATCTGGCAATTTCATTAATTGCTTGGAATAAAAAAGGATTATAAACAATTAGTGAAAGGAAACATTAACAAAACGCGAATTAATTTTACCAATTCGTGAAATTTTTTATAATTTGTCATAAAACACTGTTACTTTAACTGTCTTCAGGATGACAAAACAAAACACAAAAGAGTTAAAATTCAAAAAAATTTCTCAAACCGATTAATAGCTTCACATTTTCGTGCTGATTTTATTTGAATCATTTTGCTCAAAATCCTTTCCAATCTTAAATTTACCTTTGTTATTCTCGATTGATTTAGTTCATATTTTAAATAAACATATACAATTGTATAGAATACACACATTGAAATTTCAATTTAATTGAATATTATCTGCAACTTATAAGACCTATTTTAAACTGTTTTAACTAAAAATGAAGGCGTTATTAAAATAACTTAAAATACCACATAAATATTCTACTGTATTTCAATAAATTGCTGAAATTTTTTTTTTCTTTTTCTTTAACTGGATCGAAAAATCACTATGATACACTTGAAGATTTCATTTGATATTTTAAATCTGTATTTGCTTGAAAAACTTTCAGATACTTATACTCAAAATATTATTTTACAAACTGCAAAATAATACATGTACTAAAAATAGCTTTGAAAATATAATAAGATAAAATACATATAACACATAATAAACAATGGTACTTACGTATTAACGCAACAATCGCCAACTCTATTAATAACTATCCAAGTTAGCAACCTCGATTGGCAATCACAAGCTTCGTTTCATATAATGTCACATACAAGTTGCGATAATACGCAAGTACCTAAACTATGAAGAATACATATTTCAACATACATATATTTATAACTACCTGTTTGGCCTTGCTTATAGACTGGTCTGTCAGTTTGTACAAATATGGTCATAGACCTCTGTGAAAATGTGAGTTTGGTTTCATTGATAAAAGCGGTGCCGCCGAGAACTCCATTAACGTTACCTTCTACACGTAAATTATATGAACCTGGTACACTAGTGGTAGGAACCTATACAATAAATAAACAAAAATGGAATTTTATTATTTTATTTCTTTTTAAAAAATAAGAATTTTTATTTAAAAAAAAAAACGATTCCCCCCCCCCCCTCTTTAAAACACATGGGCAAAAAAATATGATGGTCACACAATTGGCAATTCTCCATTGAATTCAAAACTGACATTAGGCTTGCAATTACTGATCTATTTGTTAAATTTAATGATTGGGTAAATATGTTCAAGTATTAAGATTCTTCAAAAGGTTTTTCAAAATTAAAAAGAAGTCTTATACTATACGAGAACTTTTAAATCAAGTGCATTTTGTTTATCTATGTGCGTCATAATTAACAAATACAGTAAACTCTCAATAATTCGAATTTGAAGGGACCAATTAAAAACTTCGAATTTTCAAGAAGGGTAGAAAAAAACTCCTAAAATACGTGAAGAGAAATTTTTTTCTAGCACTTTTAATTTTGTAATAAAGCTACAATTGCACATGTGTGTAAAATTATTTTAAAATATTTTTAAAAAGTACGTATTATACAGTATAAATATTATACAAACGTTATAAGTCCTGTATTAAAAGAAGATATTTATATATTAAAAGCAACTATTAAAAGAATATAAACTGTACATAATAAATTTTTTTGACGAAAAAACCTGTTATTTTTTTATTTTTTTATGGTAATCAACCTAACTATGTCAATAGATTTTTCTAGAATAAATGAAGCTTGAAAAATGTCCACATCAACATGATTTTCAAGGGAAAAGTTGCGTAGTTTGTTTAGTGATTGGAATCAACTCCGATGGTCATCAAAGGGACTACGTTACAATGAAGACAATACAACACAAAACATGTAAGCTCCAACCTGCTTGCTACAGGACTCAACATGATAGTGAGTGTTTGAATTGTCGAGCGTTTTTTAAGATCGTTTCGAATTATCGCGTATTCTATTCCGGCCAGCCACAGATTTTACTTCGAAATTTCGAGTATTGTTTTAGTTCGAAATATCAAGAGTTTTTCTAGGGTCTGAGCATATACTTCGAATTAGCGAGAAGTTCATATTATCGAAGGTTTGAATTATCGAGAGTCGACTGTATGTACTTTAAAAAATATTTTGTAAAAAGTAAAAGTTATCAAAACAGTGAAACGCATGAATTGATTGGCTGGAAGCACAAGTTTGCATTTATCATGCGACTATGACGTCACTTAAATTTATAAACTGACTTGCTGAAAACACGTGATTGCAGTTTTCATGTGATAATGACGTCACATGAATTTAATCCATTGAACAAGTACTCTTTGGTTTTACTCTTTCTGTGTATTATATATCATCTTGAAAAGTAGCTACAAGTTTTAAAGGAGCCACTTCACGAAAATCAGTGGGGGGGGGGGGATTTTCAACTTCTATTCGAAGATAAACTATTGCTCCTTCTGCTTCTAATGCAGTTTAAATTTTTACTCTAACTAAATTAGAAGTATTTCAGCGTTCGAAATTATGATGCCAGTATGCATTACTTAAATCGAAATTTCTCAAAAGTGAAAATTATAACGCAAAAGGAACATTTTTGAAAATTCTGCTCATCTTATAACTTTGAAACTATCTGGTATCGTATTAATACTGCATAATAAATATTTCAATAAGAGATTTTATCAAAGAAGTTATTCTAAAAAAATTATAGGTTAAATGTACATGAATTTTTATCGTTTGAAAGTTTCTCCAATGTTACTCCACATACGAACTTTTTTAAGAAAAACTATTCAAAATTTTTAAAAATACTCTCATTTAAGTAATTACAATAGTGCAATAATGCCCATAAGAAATTAGTGATTGTACGACTAGTATATTTTTTGAAAATGTTCTTTAAACTTAATCCTTTTTAACATAATGGAGAGTGGGGAAATGATGCGTGAAATGTCCCCTTTAAACCTGTGTATTCTGATGTGCCGGCTTCCTTTCCTTAATTGCTGGAGAAAAGTGGCCTAAATGGGTGGTCAAGAATTCTGACCTCTGCTCCCACGACCATTGCTTAGAATCCGAGAGTGGACATATTCCCCGGCCTGTGTAGAATTTCCGATTCTCACGCATCCCGGTCGACAGCGTGTCTGGAGGAGGACAGTCCACATTATGCGTCGGAAGTTTCCCACGCTTTGAGGAGCCGACGGACAAGGGATAAAGGAGAGCCTAAAAAAAGAACCAGGAGCAACCCAGGCTTTAAAAGGCACGGCGTGAGAATTAGAGGGAGAGAACCGTTCAGAGGCCTCTCTAGCAAAATACAGCGAGAAACCCACTGCATTTGCGAAGGACTTTGGCCCCTTTTACCGATAAAAAGGCATCGACTTCACGTGATTCTCAAGATAAGGTGGATGTTTGAGACGAGTTGAACCTTACTGTAAAAGAGACTAACTGTGATCCCAATCTCGGAACAATTGTAAAAATATTCAAGTTAATTTTCCCTGTAATAAATTGTTTTGATAAGCTGATTCAAGTCATTACAGTATGATACAGTTATTAAAAACAAGTAGTCCGTCTGCTTCCTTTCAGCTATAACAGTGCGAGTTGAAGTTATGGTTCTTTTTTTCAGTACTATGTGAAACAAAGAATTTTCACTTAGTTCTAAGTACAGGCAGAGATGTTTTAAGGCTTGGGCCAACTGGGTGGAGGCCTCGTCTTGTTCTTCACTCACCCTTATAAATGATTCGAATAGTTTTAACGATCAAATATTATTTTCGGTTGTATTCTCCGAAAATCTAGGAATTTCGGTCGATATGTCAACAGGATACATATGTTGATCGTCGTCTCTGTATAGACCTAGGCCTACGACCATACACCATTATTACTCATTCATTCAAAAGGCGGTAGCCGGTCGAGCCGATTTGTGTAATTGTAAGTCATACACATTTATTTGTTTCAGGTTTGTACGAGTATTTGACAAATTATGCTAAGTACTGTATACCTTTATGAGTCATCGGTGGGGCCTACATTTGTGTAGGGGCCCAGTGTCTACTTTTGAGTAAGGGCCCAGGGCCTCGAGAAGTTTTAAGACGTCCCTGAGTACAGGTAAACACAGTTTTCAGTTTTGAATAAATATTTTAGAGATATGAACTATAAAAAAAACTTTTTGAAATTGGTGATTCTAAAGAAATGAACTTACTTTCAATAGTAGAGTTTCTGGAATATTTTGCTTTACTTCTTGTAGAGCCGTGGCAAGTTCAACGCCGTCTCTCTGTATAGAAGCTCTTACGGTGATAGGAAACATTGTTTGGAAAATGTTAACGTTGACTCTGTACACTTGGCCAGGTCGTACCATTTTCGAGGCCATGACAAAGTAAGTCCTAGAAAGAATTATTTAACTATAATTAGACAAATTTTAATTTATCTTTTGGATAAATTTTTGAAAGCTGAAATTTTTCGGGAAATTACGGAATATTTTTCTTACATTGAATTTTTTGTGTTTCAAGTTTAAAAAAATCAGATTTTAAAAAATTCAGAGAAACAATACAATTTTATACTAAGTAATAATTTTGCAGCAAAAAAAGTGTTATTTTTTTCTATCACAAAACCTAAAGGGATATTCTCCGCAGCAAGAATTTACCGAATCATAGAATAAAAACAAGACTCGACAATTATTACAATACTTGTTTTTTAAAGAATAATATGATATAAAAAATTAGTGTTTTTAGATTGAATTTATTTGTATATTACCTTAATGGTAAATTCCCATATAAATTTTTTTTAAAAAAGGCTTTTTATTGTGCTGGGTTTATGATTTCACTTAAATGATATGAAAAGGTCAAAAAGCAATAATGATAGACAGGAATGAACAACCCCTGTACAAGTTCTATCTCACCCCCGCAGATTTTGAAGCATTCCTAAAGAAAGGTTCAATTTTAATGCTTAAAAAAATTCATTCCAGAGTATGCTCATGCAAAAATTTTCATAGAAATTTAAGTCTTTCTTAGATAAGCAAAATATAGCAAAGTTTTGAGACTTTAAACAGAAATATATTTCAGAAGTTTTGCGTATACAAAGAATGGAACAAGCCCTAATAAATATGAATAAAATTATTGAAATAAATATGCTCATACACCTCTGACCATCCAAAATTAAACCAAGAACAAGATCTATCAAAGTCAAATTTGATAGAGAATAAACACAATATAAAGATAAAATGACTATAAATACAGCCTCTTGCGACATAAGAAAGATGATCGAATCGACCCAGCCAGCAATAACGGCTTTCCCGCGGTTTGGCATTGAATGAAAGAGGCTTTGAATGCCTTGATGGAGTAAGGCAGCCGACACTGTCTCAACACATTGGCAAAGTACAATGGTGTAACAGTACGCAAAGTATTCCGGGAAAATCCTTATTCAATAATCGACCAGACGTATTCGACAGGCAGTAGGTTGGGAGAACAGACAGACACGCCAAGGCAGTAATGCAATCTGGCGAGCAAAGAAGTCTTGAGCACTATGTATTGCACATTGCTCTGTTGGAATACGGTTGCAGCTCTGAAAACAAGGGAAAACAGCATGCTGCAAAATTTCAGAGATACAATGTACGCAATGAATACTGGAGGGATGCAGAAATATAATCCAGTAACACCCAAAAATGATACCTAGTACAGAACATGTATGATGATGCAAAAATCATAGTTTAGTTCAATCTCTCTCTATTTATCTTCTTTGTGTGTACAGACTCATATCCGACCATCGTGAGGTTGCAGGTTGAAAGCTGATTCTTCTGAAAAAGCAATGTCTTATTCGCCGTTTAATGCATCATAGCAGATGCAATTGCCTAAGCTTTGAGCGAGAAATAATTGTAATAATGGATGCCCTGTGGACATTTAATAGTGCTGCAAATGATATCGAATGATACATGCACCTATAGTTGTGTAACCGACCGTTTTTCTTGAAATATGGTTCCCGATGTTGCAAAGCGATATAACACTGCTATGTGCACAAAATGCCTGTCAACTTGTAATGATGTTATAAGGCTAGTACAAATGGTCAGTCGCTTTATCCTGCATGCATTTGATTGTGGTTTTTAAGATAAAGTTAATCGCAGTAATGGACGCCTTACGCACATTCCATTCCATTGCAAACGCATCGAATGATACGTACTGACAATCTATACAGTTCTTTAGTGGAACTTTCTTGTATCTATCGATTACAAATTTTAATGTTTGTTCCTTGCGTAGTTATGTCTCACATGATCAACAATTTCTTGGAAGGATAATCCGCATTTTCTATAGGCAAGAATTCTTTTTAGATCGAACACAAAACGTGCTCGAATGACGATGGTATTCTTCGGGGTATGATGAAGCTATTTTTAAAAACAACCCCATAAAAAAGCCATTCCCGTACTTAAAAACAAGAGATTAAGGTGCGATTCGTCTTCGGGCCATATCTGAATAGATTGTGCAGCGTAAATGACGAAGGTGGACTTTGTCAAGCTACGAGAAAAAGTATTGTTATTGGCTATTGGGAATGAGTTCAGTGGCCTGCCGAAAAACGAGGAATCTAGTGAAAAAGTCTTCCTTCTTGTCGGAGTTCTGTGAAACAACTATCTGATTGGTTGCCAGTACGAGAAAATGATGGTTCTTATTGGATTTTCAGTACGTGCAAGAAACTTATATAAGCCATGGTAGCGGAGCTTTTCTAGTAGATACTTCAAAACGGAAATCTGTTACTCTCTTTGTATTGCATTTGGTGATGGCGCTACAGGCAACCACAATGTGCGTCTGCGCTGAAATGCTAATCATTTGTATATCCCGTGGTGTAAGCTCAGTGGAAATTTCACTCGGGGGGCAGTAAAAGACCCAAAGAAAATTAGGGGGCGTTGAGAAGACACGGAAGGTCTTGGGCAGATTAACCAAATATAGTCTAAAAAAAGACTAAAAATACACGCTGATTATGTACTAACAAAAGTAAACTTTAATACTGTTTACTTATGTTGATTGTATATATTCAAAAATCATTTCTATATCACATGTACGAATACTCATATAGTTCAGTAGTTCGGGAAGTGGATGAAAAACTACATTACATTCAGAGCTACATTAAATTGAATGATATAGTGCATTTTAATTTCTGTACTGCACGTGTTGTCTTTGTGAGCAGTACGAAAACATGTTTCGTCCACTGCACTTCATTACGTATATTATCCAAGAAACATAATTAAATATGTTAACCAGGAATTAACGTGATTCTTTAAAGGCTGAAACTGCCAATTTATATTTACTTTGAAAGCGACAGTTTATTATGAATTACTTCGTATCATCAAAACCCCTGCCTGTCTTTATAACAGGAAAGCTAAAACTTTCATTCCACTTTTTTAAATGAAGAAGAAATTCAGTAGCGTTTCAATTCCAACAATATATCCTATCTATGACTAAAATATATAATATTACACATTTAGATATATTTGTGGCAATAGCTATTTCACAGATTCACAAGTAAAAAAATTGGGGCTTTAGAAAAAAAAAATTAAAAAATATATTCTATTAGTAATAGAACATTTTTTAAAATTTAACTCTTGTTCTCACCATGTATTATATACACTCTTATTTCTTTAGTGTGGCAGGGGGCGGTATCGAAATATTCACTAGAAAAGGGGACACCAGTTCAAAAAAGGTTGGAAACTTATGGTTTAGATGCTTTATTTACGTTGTTCTAATGGTTTAGATGCTTTATTTACGTTGTTCTATTCTGGTTAGTCATCAGTATATTTAAACTATAAAAAAAAATTCAAATGAAAAAAAATGCTATCACAGTTTTATTTATCGCGTTAGTTTTGAAGTATTTTCAATATATTCTATTTTTTGAGTCTCCATTAAGCGTACTTTATAACACATTATAATAACCCTCAAAAAGTTTTTACTTTTGCCCTCTTTTTAAAGTTTTCACATCGCTGTTTTAAGGCACATGAGACTTTAATGGAAGTGGATTCCTCATTACTTACGGCTCATGTTTAAGGTGTTGTTGTCGAAAATCACCGGGAAACTGAGGATAGATGTCTTGGGACGACTGGCCAGAAACAGTTACAAGAGTCAGGAATATTACTGTAGAGATCTTTAGTAACATTGTTGAGATCTGTAAAGAAATTTAACATGAAAAACATGAACATTCCCGAAGATGAAACTATAGAATAAATAAGTGGTTACAGATCAATGCAAACTTTTGTATTTTATATTTGTAACACAAATCGGAAACATTTTTATTAGAAGAGAACAAAATAGCAAAAATTTTATTTATAATAAATCAGTGAGAGAGTGAGTACAATGAAAAGCATCAGGAGAGTTATTGTCGACAGAACTCGATTAAGTAACGAGGACGAAACCTTGGGACGGATCTATACGGTATTCTACTAATATCTTCTTTTCCCTTTAAATCAAAATATTTGTTTCAACCAACCTTCATCGAGAAACCAAACGTGATTTATGTAAATGAGGAATATTATAAAAATTCGGTTTTCGAGAGTTGGAAGAGAGCGTTGTAAGAGGTCAAGCTAAGTTAAGTTAAGAGAAGAGAGTGAGCTGTCGACACGTAGTTGTTGACAAGTTAAGCGAGGTTGATACGTTTGATGCGTGCAAAGAGAAGTGGTTATTGAAGATTGAAAAGCAGTCTAATTAAATATTACAGAGCGTGGAGCCATCGGCATTTGATCCAGCTAACGATAGTGCCTGAAGTTCTTCGTGAAGGAATCGAAGCATTAAGAAATAAGGTACTGTAAATTGATTAAGCAAAAGCTGATTATTAGTGTGCGGCGTAGTTGTAAATGTGTGCGTTTAAGCTATCTTAGATTCTGTTGAAGTTCTGTAATATTATCCCAACGTAAGAATATCTCACCTATGCACTCTACCATTGTTTATATACCTTAATTAGAATTGTGTTGTGTTTGTTTCTTAATAAGTGATAAAAATTAATAAATCAGTTTAGATTGAAATAATGTCTATGGATCATTTAGTTCCTCCTACACATCTAGCCGGGTTTTCAGATAGACAGGAGGGTAGGAATGTAAGGGGTAACTACAGGTCACCACAACCTGAGCTGGAACTCCCTCTTCAAGGTTAAACGCCTCACCAACGGGAGGTCTTTGATCCCCCCCCCCGACAGATTGTACGAGCACCAAAATCTCTACACGACGGGTTTTCAATGGCTCTAGGACTCGAACTCATGACACGTCAACCTTAAGCTCGTGACCATATCTACCAGGATGCCGCAGCCACATCAGAAAACAGTACTAAGTATATAATTTTTATTGAAAAACATAATTTTTGTTTCAACGTTATATTTCCATGTGATGAAATAGAAAAATTAAATAAAAGGGCACTAGTTAAATTAAGGGATCGCAGGAGTGTTGATTTTGTCTCGAGGGGTGAAAATATAAACAATTTTCAAACAGGTATACTTCTCTTAAATTTAAATTAAATAACTCGAATCTTTTATACATTATTTACAAAGAATTATGATTTCAAAAAAGTACAAAATGTTTTATATATAATCATAATTTTAAAAATTATAAACATATGCAAATAAGAAATAATTTTGCAATAAATATTAAGTAACTTTTGCGTTGCGCACGTTATTTTGTAAAAGAGAGTAACCTTTGATGCATAAAACTTTATAGAATTATAAAATGTATCATACTATTTTCACCCTAGTAATTTTTTTAAAAAAATGTCTTTTGTATTGCAAAATATTTGAAAAATATTGGAATTTTTTTAAAAAAATTTGTAAATATAATTTTTTTATTTTTTAAAAATAAAATTTATTACTCTATTTACTTAAAACAGAGGTGGCCAACCTATTAGGGAAGCGTGCCACTATCTGTAAAAAAAAAAATGCGCGTGCCACTTCCAACTTTTCCACCAAACTAAAAAATATACAAAAGTGAAAAAATGTTATTTATAGGCTTATTATGGGTTATTTACACCAAAAACATATTTTTAAATGCAAGTTCTATCTAGTGAAAATGTAAAAAAAAAATTGGTATAACAAATGAAACAAAAGTAGAAACTTATATATTATTGTTGATAAATTTTTACAGGATCAATCAGTTTGCTTAGGTACAAAATAAAAATAAATAACTTGAAACATTTAATTTTAAATGATTATTAAGCAGTCAGTACTTTCTTAATGTGGATTTTGAATTTGTAGTTTTTTTTTTACTAAATCATCTATATTTGGATTAGTTGGTCAACATGTTAAACAAAATTAGATGCAGATCAATTAATTTCGATATTTTAATTTAATTATGTTTATAACAGAAAACATTTCTTCACAAACATATGTTGATGCAAACCTACAACAATATCTGACCGCTAAATCATGTAAATTTTGAAAATTGCTTAATGGCACAAATTTCCAAAATTCGATGTAATTCGGATCATTTGCGGTTAAAATAATTTCCTTATATTTGCTTTTCGGAGTAATATGGTTCTGTAGGTCAATTATTTCAATTTGTACTTGAGGTGGGTAACAATTAATGTCTTGAAGAGAAATCGAAAAAGAATTAGTGAAAAGTTCAGTATTTTTTTTTATCATCTTTAAAATCCTCAAACCTGGAACTGAAAGAACCCTGCAAAATGGATATTAAATTTTTAAATCTATCATAGTTCGGAACATTACTAACTTTGGCAGATAATTCTTGCATGAATGGGAAAGTTAATTTTTTCTCTCCAAAATCCAGACAAAAAAGGCAAAAGTTTGTTCACAAAAGAAGATATATGACCAACTAGGGTAGGAAAAATACAATTTCTCCCCCTGTAATCTTAAATTTAAACTGTTTAAATGTTCCATTATATCGGTAAGAAAAGCTACGCATCCCGGTCAACAGCGTGTCTGGAAGATGACAGTTCACATTATGCGTCGGAAGTTTCCCACGCTTTGAGGAGCCGACGGACAAGGGATAAAGGAGAGCCTAAAAGAAGAACCAGGAGCAACCTAGGCTTTAAAAGGCACGGCGTGAGAATTAGAGGGAGATAACCGTTCAGAGGCCTCTCTAGCGATATACAGCGAGAAACCCACTGCGTTTGCACCCACGATTAGAGTCGATCAGCGAAGCCGAAGGACTTTGGCCCTTTTTACCAATAAAAAGGTGTCGACTTCACGTGCTTCTCAAGATAAGGTGGATGTTCGAGGCGAGCTGAACTTTACTGTAAACTGTGATCCCAATCTCGAAGCAATTGTAAAAATATTCAAGTTAATTTTCCCTGTAATAAATTGTTTTGATAAGCTGATTCAAGTCATTACAGTATGATACAGTTATTAAAAACAAGTAGTCCGTCTGCTTCCTTTCAGGTATAACAATGCGAGTTGAGTCTCAAGATAAGGTGGATGCTTGAGATGAGCTGAACTTTACTGTAAAAGAGACTAACTGTGATCCCAATCTCGGAACGATTGTAAAAATATTCAAGTTAATTTTCACTGTAATAAATTGTTTTGATAAGCTGATTCAAGTCATTACACTTTCACGTGATATGGGACTTCCAAAAATAGTAGATAAAACATTTTCAGTATCAAAAAACATGCGCTAAATTTCCAATTTAAAATCAATTATAGTTTTAAAAAAGTAAAATACACGCTTTATAGTTAATCGAACTAAAAAGTAAATAATAATTCTTAATATAAGAATAAGCCACCTATACGGTATAGTGGTCAGAGAAACTGACTGCGGTGCCGTAGGGACTGGGTTCGAATCCCGGAGAAGGCATGGATGTTTGTGTTGTAATCCTTTCTTCTGTCTGTGTTGTATGCCCCGTGTTATACATTGCGTGGTGAACGGGGTTTATAAAAGTTAAAAAAAATAAGAATAAAATGATTAACGAGAAAATTAATGTCACACATTGTGGTAAAAGCGTGGGTCCTTTGTATTTCCTTTTTACTCTATCTCTGCATTTCGGAATAGAGCTAGAAAGAAATCTTAACAATTGTTATCGAGCACCCCACGCTTTTACCACAATGACATTAATTTCCTTCTTAATCATTTTATTCTTATATTAAGAATTAGTTTTTACTTTTCAGTTCAATTAACTATAAAGGCGTGTTTCTTAGTTTTTTCAAACTATAATTTATTTTCCATTTTTTTTAGTTCGATCTACAATGAAAGCATGTTTTTTTAAAGTTTTTTAAAATATCATTTATTCATTGATGAATTAATCTTTTTCGTTTGTTGTATTTGTATTAACCATGAAAGTTTTAGTTTTAAGATTGTAACTTAATATTTTAGTCGTCATATCTGGAAATGGGATATGGAATTAGTCGCCAAATCTGGAAATGGGATTTGGAATTGGTCGTCAAATCTGGAAATGGGATGTGGAATTAGTCGCCAAATCTGGAAAAGGCAAATCGTAAATCCTGATGATCCTGATCAGGACAATGGAACAAAATTATTAAATTATCGTTTTGTCATCGGTCCTTGACAAGTATGCAAAATTTCGAATTAATCTGATCGTGTAAAGTAGGTAAAAAACGAGCTTAAAGATTCCGTTACATGCAAATGAAGTTGATAAAAGCGCGTATTAAAAACAAAATAAATGTTGTTGTTTTTTTCAATATGGCACTATAAAATTTCACAAATAGTTTTAATGATACAAAAATCACCATAATTATTTAGTACTTTCAAACGGTATCTGAATATTTATAAACATCGCACTTCTAAGCAACTGGGATGCTATTGCAGATGGACATCGCCATTTTGAACTACGGTCAAATAACAAATGACGGTCAAGTGACTGGTATTGTGACGTATGTGCGTCCCCCCTTGAGACATCTGGGACTTGCTTCCCACGGCCGGGTCAGTTTTTAGAAGAATGATGACCACACGTGCAAAAACACCTGCAGTCGCTAATATACTGCGACGGACGTGTCTTAATTAGCCCCTGCAACCTTTGACCCGAGGGGAAGCATTTCGCCACCACCGGATGTGGGGTGTGAAAGGGGACGCGCGGACGTCGGTCAACCGCAGAGAAGGAGGGAGTGAACAGCGAGACTTCGCATGGAACAGACATCAACAAGATCCCTCCCTCACAAAATTATTTGGACTCTAAAATCATCTCATAGTGAAAACTTGTATATTAATGTAAATAATAGCTGTGACTTAATTAAACTAAATTATTATATTTCAAACACGCTACCATTATTGAATCAAACGTCACAGTATTTTACTACCCATATCCATTTCATGCAAGCGTAAAGACTTTGAAACTCGCCAAATATAACGTGCATCAACCCTTTTGTCTTCAATGGCACCAGAACTTGACGGAAACATCTCCACCACAAGTTCGTGATCATGGTCACTCGGTTATCCGGCCTATAGTTATTGTAACACGCCAGAAAATCTTCGAATTCAATGGAGTTGAGCTTCCTTTCATTGGAAAAAACTGCTAAGTACAATTCATTATTCATTTGTTGACTCCGTTTTATCTCGTAATACAGATGAGCTCTAACCAACCATATCTAATACAGAACTAAAATAGTATGAAGAAGATAGGAAGAACGGTTCGTTTCACATGAATTAACAAAAATCCCGTATTATAAAGGGAATCCTGCACACAGCATCCAAACTCGTTTATATAGGTTGCTTTAAATGCTTCTAAATGTTTGAAATTTCTAGTTTATGTACCTGTACTTATCTAGATTTATCTCTTGAACTTCAAAATTAACTGAAGAAAAACTTAGTACTAAATTTTTTCAGATGAAAAGTTAGATGTAAATATCGACTGTTTTTAATTCGGATCATAATACATTACCATTCGTTTAATAAATATTATATTCCTTTTATTTTACATAAAATGCACATTCTGACAAACTCTTCCATGAAAATAACCTGCATTAAACTTTTATATCTATCTATTTATCTGTATTTATAACATTATTACTTAGTTGTCCAATATAAATCGATTTAACTCTAGCTGAAAATAAAAATTTAATATCTTCACATTCAAACTCATATATAGTGTTTATTCACGTTGAACTGTAAAGCAACATGAGGGTCATTGGCAATGGACCTCGTAATTTTGAACCTCGGTCAAGGGCGACACCTGAGTTGCTACCCTCTTCTCCGAATTGCCACACCCCACCAAACGGAGGGCTTTGAGCCTCGACAGATTTAAAGTGCATCAGCCCCTCTGCGCCGTTGTTCATCAGTGGCAGGTGAGGGTTCGAACTCGTGAAACGTCGGCCATAAGTTCATGACCATAACCCAACAAGGCTACCCCGCGGGCAAACCAACCTATACATAGCTTTAAAAAAAGAAATATTGTTAACCAGTTAGTTATTGCCTATTTCAGTAAGTTTTAAATAGTTTAAAATTCGATAAGGAATTCAAATTTCAAAAATAGGCAATAACGAATGAACTAATAAATTTAAAATGTGCGAAAATTTTATTCAGGGACCTAAGAGTATTAATCCCAACAAATTGTTGAGATCCATTTGACATTAATATTAATATTATCCATAAGTGACATTAGTTCAAATATTAAATTACAAATTTAAATGCGATCTGTCGATATTTTTGTTTTTACTTGGGCTAAATATTCTCTAAAAACTATTCTAATGGTTAGAATTTTTCTACGATAGTATATGAGAACAAACTGTACTTTGCTAATTGTATGAAAAATTCACAAAGCATTCCAATTACAGACTTCCAGTAATTCTTAACTTAATTTGAAAGGATATATTCAACATTAAATATCCTTTTGAAACTATAAACTTGGTAAAATGTTTAATGATTTTTTTAAAGTTACGCACGCGTTGCATAAGAAATAAAGTTTACTGTTAATTTACACAGACAGATTGAAATAAAACATATATTGAATTAATTTTTTTTACCCGTTGATTGATTCCATTTATTTTTAATCTCATTTATATGTATATAAATTAAACAGATTCTGAAGACAATTTTAAGGGGACGGTAGACCATTAAAGCTAATTTTTTTAAAAAAAACTATTATAAACTGATTTTTTTTAAAAATTTAAATTGTTTAAGCTCTTTTTAAAAAGTCTCCTTGCGCATTAGTTTTTAAGATACGTACATAATTTTTGTTTTATATATAGATGAACTACAACAATATATATGTGCATGGATTTAAATTCAGAATAAAATTTGATGAAAAAAATATAAATTTTCTGTACTATAAGAAATATTTCACCAATTATCACACAGTCAAGGTATTCAAAACAACACAAAATATAATCCGTTAAATATTTTAGAGAATTAATGCACAAATCTGTTCATAATATCATCTTTCATAAGTTGTGAAAATTTCAAAGAGGTGTGACGTAATTTGAAATGAAATGAGCATTTTATGTAAAAATGAAAACAGAAAATTTACGAACAAAGAAAAGTGCATTTTAAACTTTAATTTGAGTAAAATAAAAAAAATTCTGCAATTATTAATCAGAATGACAAAATTCTTTGACAGAACTGTTCTATGAAATATAAGGAATATTATTAGTATAAAAAATCAAAATTGCAATTTTGACCAAAATTTGACATTGTGAAGGTCCACCATCCCCTTTAGGTCGTAATTATTTTGTAAAGTGGTACTGAAGCTACTTTAAGAATCTTCTTGAAAAACTCAAAAGGTTATTGCAAAATAATTAATATACTAAATAAGATGTTGAAAAATAACATTGAATTGTTTAATTTCTTTTTTGATTTTTTAATATCTATTTTTTTTTAACTTTTCAAAAATTATTATTATACCAGAAACTTTTATTATTGAGAACAGTTATTTACATTTAGGAAATTAAAAACGTATCTTATCAGATTCAGATTTGCCAGTACTATCTGGAATTAAGTTCTTACAGTAATTGCGAGCATGATGTTTCCAAACTATAAAAAAAATAACTGCTACGCATGCGTTTGGAACTGTGATTTTGAAAAATCGTATGAATGAATAAAATTTTAGGACACTTACTGTAACTTGAAATAGAATAATATACATAATTTTTTAAAGAATAATTTTACATTAAAAAATCATTTAAATGCATTTTTTTTAGCAAAAAATGAAGAAAAAATGACATATTTTCAAAACATTCTTCTTTTATGAAAAGTGCTTCTATATTAATAACATTTTGCTTATGTATAGCTAAGACTTCTCTACAGAGTGTGAACTAGGATTTTTGAAAAATTCTCTCACGTTATTTTTAAACTTACTATGAATTAATATTATAACCGGTGGGTGGTTTTTTTAAATTTATTTATTTATTATTATTATTATTTTGTAAAACTTTTTCTACTCTGATATGAATAAATCCACTTTAAAATTATTCATTTCAAAAATCCTAATTCAAGCTCTATACAGAACTCTTAGCTATAAAAAAAAAAGGCGAAATATATTGTTTTAAAAGCATTTTTCATAAAAGGGGAATGTTTTGAAAATGTCTCATTCCTTCTTTATTTCTTTGTCAAAAAAAATCGCATTAAAATAATATTCTTAAAACAATTGTGTATGTACATTCAACATCACTATTCCGAAAATAGTCGGAAACCTTATGTTGAATAAAGGTACCACATTTCAAGAAAAAAAAACAATAATTATATAGTTTTTGCCAGTATTTTTTTTTAAATAAACGCTTAAGGTTCTACAAAATGCAAAGTTCTTGCCCCAAAGTCATAAGCTTAAACCATGTATATTTTCTCACTTAACTTTTAACGTGCTTTAAGTACATGAATGCTATATTTTTTAAGTTTATCTATTTTTAATAACTATGCTGAAATTATAATTACTTTAACAATCAATGTATCACAAATTCTTTGTTTTTACTCGAAAAAATTACATCATGTTGCGTAATATCCCAAAACACAGACTAAAGCCCCTTTCGTCTCTGATTTCGAAGATAGCTAATTCACAGAAATCGTCATAAATCAAAGAATTACCCGAAGGTACTTCTAAAAGGACCAATTTATTTCTTATTAAGGGTACCATTAGCAACTAAATGGTCCGAAATGGAACAGTCGAAGACGAAGAAGACACATTTCTTCCGACTAATCGCGCCCCAACAAAAGCAACTAAAAAACATCGGCAATGCAGAAGGGCGTGATTTAAAGAAGTTGAAGGTGCGCCAACACCCAGCATCTATTACTTCAATTGTACATGACCTTGTCAACGACTAATCTATTTTCAGTTATTGATTGTTTTCATCCGATTGAATTTGTCCACGTCAAAAAAATCGCCCGAAGGTTGCTTCTGTTTATGCAAAAGTTCTCACATGATTTTCAACACATTCAGAAAACAATTTATTGCACTATGTGATTTTAGTGATTGATTTTTATCATATAATTCAGACGAGGTTCCAGAAAATATTAATCGTTTTTGTATTCATGCACTTTTCAGTGATTTGTACATCTTATAGCACAGATAGATGTTTTGGTGATTAATTTCGCTTATGTGGAATCCGGTTTATCTATCATGGAAGCTAAAGAATTCATACAAATCGTTTTTGTATTCATATATGAGGGACGTTCCGAAAGTAAGTTTCGCCATTTCTTTTAAAAGATAAGAGTGTACACCAGGTGAAACAAAAAAAATTACCACAGGCGACGCATTTAATGTTGGCGTAATGACGAAAGAAGCGTCAACGTTGACAACAATGACGCTCGCGTAGTGTCGAAGAGAGAGTAACAGTAGACCGGCGTGCTCAAGATTGAGTACAAATCGCGATAGCAGACTGGCATGTGCTGAAATCGCGGTCGCTAATGAAAGTCGCAACGTTGTTATGAATGGATAAGTGGGACTAGTGCGTCCATCATCCATGAACGTCTACAGACCGTGTATAAAGAAGAGATCATGTCTCGTCGAATAGTTGAGGAGACATTTAAAAATATACGAAGAAAATGAGAGAACTAATCGTGAAAAATAGTCAAGAAATATGACTATTTATCCATATAGTTAGTCCCGTCCTGCTAGATTACTTTTGTGATAAAAAATAATGTTAGTTGGCATGTTATAATTAGACAACGGGAAAACAGGCTTCTATTCATACAGAATTACTGTAATTTGGTATCTTATAGTATATAAGATGCCAAACATTTTCAGTTAAAATTTATTTTCATGAATTCTTTAAAGTACTGACAATTAATTCGTAAAGTTTCTGTATGGGCATTAAAAAATAAATAAATATATGATCTAGAAAAAAATCCAAAGTTCTACATTTAGTGGATTATATGAATATAATAACACAAAAGAAGTGTCCATTTGTTTTTTAAAAAATTATTATTTTGTCCTACAGTAGAGAAGAAATGAAATAAGTTTTTGAAAATCCAATATAGATTTTCAGTGCATTCAGTGAAGTAAAAACATGATTTATTATTTTAAGTGGATTTTCAAAAGAAAATATAATTAGAATGCATTTTATAGGTTATATTCAAATACATTGCTCATTATTTTACTTTAAATAATATTCCATGCATACTTCACAAAAAAAATAATAAATAAATAAACGGTTTGCCTTTTGTTGAATAGCAGGTTGGTCAAGAATGGTAAATTATTAAGCTTAAGATTCAGAGTGAGGTTTTTTTATTTGTGTTTGAACTCCACGATTCAAGAATTATTCAGGTATAAACTTCCAAAATTGAAAAAAAAATGTACCAATCAAACATTTGAAAACATTTAACTGCAATTAAACTACTTATTGATAAGAGATGAAAAAGAAATAATGTAAAATATCGCTCATTTTAAGAAACTTCACGGTAATAAGCAATTGAAAATGATTGAAGATTTAACCAAAGTGGGCGTTTGATCACGAATTCAAAAAGAAACCAACCCCATTCCCCTGCAGCAGAGGTTGTGGTAAACATTTTCCAGCGCGTGATGAAGTTACGGAAATAAATGTTTCAAGTTTGTCGATAAGAAGCCCATCCATCAAGTCCTTCCCCTTAAAAGTCTCAATTGGAAGCAATTTACTCTTTGCCAAGGATTACAAATGAAATGAAACAGCGTGGGCTCCAAGAACTCATTTGTCAGTGTTGGGGCTCACATATTTGTTTCTCCATTGAAATTGGGGTTTTTTGATGAAAACTGTGAATGGGTGACTGATGAAGAGTAAGTGGGTAGCTCTTGTTGAGATGAGCTACATAAATTCGGTGGGTGATTTATATTGCAAAGTATTTCAAAAGTTTGTCCTTTATACAAAATGAATATAAACATTAGAGATAATAATAAGTAGTTGGCATACCAAAGAATAGACTTCCATTTGCAGTCATAATATTTTTAAAGTTATGAAAACTGAAATCAAAATACTGGGTGTCCGAAAAGTTTGATTATACTATAAAAAATTAATTAAAAAGGTAAATAAAAAAATAAAAATATTTACTTACGTGTTTTTTCCCTCTTTAAAAAAAAAAATAACGAAGGCTTTTTTACAATGCTTTGTTGCACGATTTCAATGCTTTCACCGTTGGTAGAACCCCTCAGTATAGAAGGCGCTGCTTGTAAAAGCCTACTTTGTTTTGATTAGAGATCTTCTGTACGTGAACGAGTGCAGACGCACTCCATTTATCATTAAACAAATTAACCTTTTACAATTGTCTTTGATTTACTGAACTGAAATTGAGTTATTAATTGCTCCAATGACATGTCTTCGATGAACTGATTGAAAAGCACTGAACCACGCTGATTTGAACCACCGATTAATCTAATAGTCATCATCGCAAAACATAGTCTATACGAGATTTCTAGCCATGTTCTATGAAGAACTCTGTACGATCAACACTCTGAAAGGCTACTGTAGCGGTTGATTCAAAAATAATGTGACTATTTTCAGAGCATCATAAATTTTTATTGATTAAAGTTATTTACATGACATTTTCAATGTGGCATCCTTTAGCATAATACACTCTACCAAGTGTTTAGCCAAGCTAAAAGCGCTTTCTCGAACATTTTGGGGGGAATTTTTCTAACGTCCTCTTTGACTGCTTTTTGAAGCCCTTGAAGTGCTCTTACTTTATATCTATTTTATTGTTTTTTTAAGTATCTTTACAAAAAGTATTTGCAAGTAGCACAGTCGGTGTGATGGTAGCTATTTCTCACAAGGAAGAAAATTTATTTTTATCTCTTTCAGCCATTTTATATTTGATTTTGCAGTATGATATGGTGCAGAACCTTGGTGAAAAAAAAACTTTCCTCGAAGGTAAAGTTTACTTTCTTTGATCATGTGCTTCAAAACTTTTTGCTGATAGTATGTAGCATCAATTTTAGCCTTTGGCTCTACAAAAAATGGTTTTGTTAAGCCTTGAGAGAACATTCCCATCCATACCTTAACACCTGATGGCTAACTTACCTTTTCCAAAACAGCTGCGTTTTAGAGACGCTTTTCACGTAAAATATGATGTATTTTTGTTGTGCCAGTTGCGGATGACAGATGAAACAGTGCTTCGTCCGAAGTTATCCATGTTTTGTACCAACCTTTGCGTAACATCAAACACACATGCCAAGAGCGTTTTCTTCGGTCTTTGCAGACTTTTGATGACAGATTGGTTTTTTCACCTTTTTATAGCCAATTTTCTTTATCTGACGACAAAGTGTCGATTGCGTTACCTGTAGTTTCTTTGCCAACGTTCCTTGAGACAGAGGATTTTCTACAGAGATAATTCTTTTCAACTTCTTTTTTTCTTTTTCATTAAAGACTTCCTTTCGTTCACATTTTTCCCCTGGAGCTTTTGATTGCGCGCCAAATTTTAATTCTTTTCAAAGTTAGATGATAATAATACATTAGAATTTTTTTTAAAAATTTTTAATGTTTTATTTATAATAGAATTTGAACATCCATCCTTCTAAAGCTTTAAAATTTCGATCCGTGAGAAAGGATCTGATTTCTGTATTATAATTTACTCCTACCAATAAAAATGGTTAGATTAATAATTTAAATGTTTCATTTTTAAAATAAAACCAGTAGTAAAACGATAGGAAATTCACCATAGATAGTTATATGTTTTTAAAATTGGTCACACGAATTTTGAATCAACCGGTAATTCGAATTTTCATTCAATCAAGTGTCACTAACTGAAGATTGGTAAACAATGTTTTTCACTTATCTCTACAAGAAGTCCAAATAATGGGGGATGTCTAGAGATCTAGGTGACCACGTTATTGGACGTTCTTTTTCCATCCATCACCCTGAGAACTTTTCCAGACTTCTTAACTCCTCAGTGGTGGTGCTCCATTTGAGCTGTACATGTGTTCCAGACATAAAAACGATAAACCATGCTTAAACATGCGCTTGTTCTTGCGGTGAAGTCATTTTTTGAAACGAGAATGTTGGGAAAAGGGGATTTTGCGCCATTTAGTTTGCATTTAATTGAACAGAAACTTTAATCTTTTCCATAAGGTACGTAAAACTCGTAAGTGAAAATCTTTGTTTATTTTTAATTAATTTTTGAAAGTGTAATCACACTTTTCTGACACCCTATGCAATCAAAATTCTACATGAATCTCATACAACTACACATTACCCTTAGATATTAGTTGCATTTTCAAAAATGACACAAGATTCCTAATAAAACTATTAAAGAAGTAATAGATATCATTTGGAAGCTCTTGTTATATGATGTAATCCAAATGGAAATAAATCTATTGCATAAACACTGGGCTAAATACATGTGACGCCATAGTCACATGATAACTATAAACGCGTGTCTCCATCCAAACAGTTCATAAATTTATGTGATGTCATAGTCCCATGATAAAAGCAGTCACATGCTTTCAGTCGATCAGTTCATGCGCTTCGCTATTGCCACAACTTTTTCTTTTTCCAGATTCTTTTTAAAGTACATATTTGCACAATAATAATGTGTGCGCAGTGCATGATAAAAAAGAATAAAAAATTTTTTTATTTTGATAAACGGTTTGAATATTTAAACATCTTTATCCTGTAATCAAAAATCTGAAATTTTATTCAAATTTTACAAGCAGAACAACAAATACAAGTGTAAGGTTAGTTTTGAATTTGATGGAGAACACGTGACTGTATTCATCATGTGACCATCGTGAATTTAGCCTAGCAAATTTATCTGTTCCTTATATTTATCTCGGGTTATGACGGAGTTTCTCATTAAATTTTTATTTTTTACAACTCTCAATTTAATCAAATATAATGAGAGGACAACTATCATCATTTATGAATCTGATTTAAATGCAAAGTTGTTATTTTTACATATTTCACGGAGTACGTACTTGTTAACTCAGTGGGTCTAAAAGTCTTGTGGGCGGTCGCAGCAGAAACCACAGGTACAGGGAGGGGGAAGAATATTTCCCTCCACTCCAGTTCCATGCCTAAATTGCGGAGGTGGAGATAGGTGGTGTCGCCATCTATCGTGTATGAACCGAGCCAAATCGTACTGTCACCTGCATGGTGCTCAAAGCTAAATCTAACCTAGCCCCCCCCCCCTTGCTACGATGAATTTCTTGGGCCTCCATCAGGCATCGTCAGACAGGTGGCATTAGAAACAACAATATATGTTTATATATTATATTTAACAATCTCTAATTTAAGACATTCAATCGAATCCATAAAGCTGATTTTATATCGCAATTTGCGTGTTTATGACACCTTTTTCAATTACCTACGATTAAGATATTAAAAACTTTAATCTTCAAAATTTTAATGAAGAGTTCTATAGATTTGATTTCAGGAGTATCGATAAGATGAATTAAACAGCTGCATTTTTGAAATCTTTTAAATTGAGATAATTTTTATTAAGTCGATCAAAAATTAAGCTTGGATAATCGAAGTAATTTAAAAGTAATTGCAAATAAAGGAATAATCAATAAATAATTATGTCTTATTCAGAAAAAAATTTAGTATATAATTCAACAAAGAATATAAAAAAAAATTAAGTCAATTCCTACTTAGGTCAACATAGAAAATTTTTATTTTAGTTACTTTTTATTAAATAGTTACAATTAATATAAATATGTATATACATATAACAGAATCACAATATTAAGTGACAAAATAGAAAGCGATTTTCCTTGCAAAAAATTTTCCATTTTCCTTTCTATATATGGTGTTGGACTATTTTTTTTTTTTTTTTTTGCTATTTATTCATTTATTAAATTTAATTCTTTTAACAAAATAACATAGTAAAAAAGAAATCACATTCTCAGAAATTATGCCACTCCCGTGTGATTCGAACACATGACCTTCGTATTAAAAGTCAAACGCGCTATCCATCCGCTACAAGGACACATCGAACGATTTCCCTTTCTGTATATGCTGTACTATTATTTTTTGTTACTGTTCATTTTTTAATTTAATTAATGAATTAATATTTGAAAAAACTGCATTAACAATAAATGTCATCCACAACAAATTTTAAAAAATATATATATTTGAACTTGAATGGATGAATAAAAAGTATTTTACTAACGATTGAAAATTTGAACAAGCGTTTTTATTTGTAATATTTAAATATCTCTCAATATTCCTTACTTTCCCTATAGCACACACACAGAGTATAAGCAAGTACAGGTGAAGGTTGGCTAGCCGCAAAACTTTGTTTAAACCTGCAATTTTGGTTCCTAAGGCCAGGAGTTTGCTATTGTACTACTGCGGCTAATATTTCTTACTATCTTGACTAGTTATTCTTAAGTTTTATAATTATTTCTATATATTTATGGATTATATATATAGGGAGAGAGTGAACTATAATAGTAGGAATTGAAAAAGAAACAATAAACACACACTTCCTGAAGAGATTTAAAGTTTTACCAAGATTTTGTCTGAAATTGAAAGAATAATTTAGACCAGCGGTTCTTAAGCTTCCGATTGCCCCTCCCCCTCCACCTTTATGTATCAACCTGACATCACGGACCCCCCAAGGGTTTGGAAACCCGTCCCAGACCCAACACAAGATTGATTTAAAGATTTCTCTGGTACTATACAAGCTTTTTAGCTCATCTTTTTCCCAAGAAAGAAAATAGTAAACATCTAATTAAAAATATTATATTGCAGTAAAGGTTATATAGTTGCAAATAATAAAAAAACTGAATTAATTTTCTGGATCAAAATTTACGTACCAGTAGTTTTTTCATCGGCAATTTAGTGATTTAATCTAGGATGGCACATCTTTCAATTTTTCCTCGAGGAGGAAAATCGAGGGTAAAGAGGGAAATCTTAACATTCAATGACACCACACTTCACGGACCCTCTAAAAAGGCCCTGGATTAGACGATTAAAGAAATACAAACTAATGGCAATTCTTTACCGTTCGATCATAAAATATCCAAGAAGAAATTCAAACTAAAAAAAAATAGCTTAAAAGTTTTATTATAAAAATAACAGCTTATAATGCTTTTAAAAACTGAATTACTTGACGTTATTTTCCGTCAATTTTCTTTATCTCAGTTTCTCTCTCACTCTCACAAATAATACAGTATCGATCTGTGAATATAGTACTTAATTTATGTGTGTTTTTTCTCATTATAAAATACTTTCAAAAGCTAAGCTTAGGACTGGTTGAAAAAAAGAGGATAGAAACATACACGTGCAAACAAACATATTACTTAATAAAATAAATTTATCATTGTTTCACTATGCGAAAAAATTTTTGATAAAATGTAACAAAACTCTTCGCAAAAAAAAAAAGGCAACAGTTCGAGAAATCGATTGAGTGAAGCCTTAGAAATAATAAAAGCTACTTTTTTACATGTACGAGATATAAGCGCAGCTGTGTGTGTGTGTGTGCATATAAGTGTCAAAGACTCCAAGTTCACAAGAAGAATAAAAAAACAACTTAACAGGAATTTTAAGGAATGCGCATATTTTAATAGACATTGCAAAAGTGTAAATTTGAGCTTAAATAAAACAATAACGTGTGTGAGAAAAGCAAATTTTTGAGCTAAAACTGAAATTAAAAAATAATATATATGACATTTTGAACATTGACAAACAGTAGTTAAATATTCGTCGTTTTTTTAGAATATAATCATTGCGATTAAATATTGTACATTCAGAATCAGGGTGAACTGAAACAGTGCATAGGTCACTACATATAATTTGAAAGTTCATGTTAGGAGACACTCTTTCTATGGAACAATGGGAGCTTCTGGATATAAGGATAAACGGAGTCTCAATTGTTCCAGGAAAATAAGGTACTAAACTCAAGTATCTTCTTTATGTAACGTAATTCAAAATTAAGAGGCTCTTTGTAAGCTGTTTTCGTGTGGTTCAGCAGAAAAAATTGTGACAGATCTATACGCGTCTATACTAATTTCTTCTTTTTCCCTTTAAATCAAAATATTTATTTCAACCAACCTTCATCGAGAAACCAAACATGATTTATGTAAATGAGGAATATTATATAAATTCGGTTTTCGCGAATTGAAGGGGAGCGAAGTAAGAGGTCAAGTTAAGTTAAATAAAGTGAAGAGAGTGAGCTGTCGACACGTAGTTGTTGACAAGTTAAGCGAGGTTGATACGTTTGATGCGTGCAAAGAGAAGTGGTTATTGAAGATTGAAAAGCTGTGTAATTAAATATTACAGAGCCTAGAGCCATCGGCATTTGATCCAGCTAACAACAATGCCCGAAGTTCTTCGTGAAGGAACCGAAGCATTAAAGCATAAGGTACTGTAAATTTGATTAAGTAAAAGCTGATTATTAGTGTGCGGCGTAGTTGTAAATGTGCGCGTTTAAGCTATCTTAGATTCAGTTGAAGTTCTGTCACATTATTCCCGCAATTGCAGATCTCACCTCTGCACTCTATCATAGTTTATATACCTTAATTAGAATTGTGTTGTGTCTGTTTCTTAATAAGTGATAAAAATTAATAAATCAGTTTAGATTGAAATAATGTCTATGGATCATTTAATTCCTCCTACACATCTAGCAGGGTTTTCAGATAGACAGGAGGGTAGAAATGTAAGGGGTGACTACAGATCACCACAAAATTATTTGAACTAACTTTTGAAGACTTTACAACAAAATTCGAATATCGAAGAAATTTATCATATGAAATATTTACTTTTGATTATATTTTTTTTATAAAATAAGTTTAAACAAAAGAACTTACTATAAAAGATAATGAAATTTTAAACCTCAACTCAGTTCCAAGGCTTAATCGGTTTCCAATACACGTTCGTGGACCTTGATAATTTTCAAGCACAAGATAGCCAATAATCTCTTTCGAGAAACTAAAAGACCAAACAAGACCGAAAATTCGAATTCTTTCGTAATCTTCAATGTCTGAAGTCTAATATGGTTTTCGATCAATACGTGCACATAACTTCTATTTACGTACCAAGAGCTTACCCGAAAATAAGCTTAAAATCGATTACCAGAAAAGTGCAGTAAACGTATAAAAGACGTATATAAATATACATGAGTTCTTTGACATCAGGACTTGACCAAACAGCTCATCTAGAACAAAGTATGTGGACACAAAACGATATGACCCATTAGTTTCTTCACGAATCCGTTTATATATGATAATCAAAATTTCTTTCGAGAATTATACCTTTCCAAGAATTTCAAAGGGGTACAGATCATTTAGCCCGAGTTAGACAAATATAGAGTATGAAATAAAAAGATAAATATTAATGTAATTTCTTCTTTGGTAAATATTGTCCCTGTTGTCTTGGTAGTCAAGAAAACAGTCAAGGGAAGGATACCCATACGGCCTTAAGGCAACACGCAACCAGCCAGGAATCATTATAAAAAGTGAAATAAAAAATGTAAAACATTCTGGCTCCCAATTAATGAGGCATTTTGAAGGAAATTAGTAATTTTTTTTTTCTAATATCTTTCTCTTTTAACAACGGGAAATTTTTTTATAATCGAGATTAAAGGTAACTTTCGAAAATTTTTTTCATAAAATACTGGGAAAACCTTTTATGTAAAAAAGAGGCTTTTAAAATCATGCTCGAATTGAGTTTAACCTTTACCATTGAAAATACAATTCATTTACGAAGAGAAAAGTTTAAGTATTTAAGGTACCCGACTACCTTAAAATTGTGAATTTTGCCAAAAGTTAACAAATTTTTTTCATGGTTTTATTTTATAGGTCATTCATTTTATTAGCTTTATAAAAATACCAAGTTCATTATTTTCCGTTCACTACAAGAAAAACTACAAGTGTTTTAGTAAAAGTAGATGCCATTACTTTAAGCGAGATGTCATACATTAAAACACGTTTTGCTTGAATTGTGTTTTTTAAAAAAAAAAAAAAAACGTTCAAACGGACACAGCGATTGTTGAAAAAGTTTTGAAAATGATTAACTGAAATTTTTTGTGTATGTTTTGTGTAATAGTAGAAGTGTTTTAACCTTGAGATTTAACGATCACTGTTTTATTACAAAATTTACAGCCCCTTATGTTAATGTAATCACTATTTTTTTAAGCAATTTCATATAATAACAAAGATAAAATGCTCTAGTTTTTGTAAAAATTTTAATATCTTTATCCTGAAGGTCATTTCAAAAATAAATAACATAGCAACACATCAGAATTGAAAAATTGAAAATCTGTTCATAAACTTTTGGTACAGAATGGGCCGCGTTTATGTTATTTTTTGTCAATTTTTACCCATTTTTTTCCATTTTAGTATAATAGTAATAATTTTTTTTATCTTTTTAATTTTGGCATATTTTTCTTAAAATGTACCAAACAAACCTAAAAACCACAAAAAAATTCCCCATATCTCCATCGTTTTAAAAAAAAAGTTGTCGCAAGTAGTCGGATACCTTAAACCAGTGGTCTGCAACCCCCGAGCCGTGGGCCGGTACCGGTGCGAGCATCAAATAGCATTGGGCCGCACTAGGAACATTAAATTATTTTCATTTTATATACTGTGGTGCATTTCCCTCGAGTTTGTACGATTTTTTATGGAAATCCGTTTATATTCCATGTTAAATTACTTTATATTCATTTTTTAGTTTAACTGTGTTTTATTCTGAAAGTATGTTTAAATACAATTAAACTAAAATCAAAATAATCTAAAATATTAACAACACTCCGCGACCATTAAAAGCTTGAATAACATTGCCTTAAACTATAGGTTCACAACGTGGGCGTTTGAGGCTTTCAGGGGGATAGTAAAAGATCCAGAAAAAATCAAGGGGCGTTGAGATGGCATGGAAGGGCTCGGACAAATTAACCAAAAATAGTCTAAAAAAACAATAAAAAAACACCCTGATTATGCACTAACAAAAGTAAACTTTAATACTGTCTATTATGTTGATTGTATGTATTTAAATAATTTCTATATCACCTGTACGAAAATTCAAATATTTCGGTAGTTCGGGAAGTGGATGAAAAACTTAACATTCAGACCTACATTAAATTGAATGATATAGTGCATTTTAATTTCTGTAGTGTGCGTTTTGTCTTTGTCTGTGAGCAGTAGGGAAAATGTTTCGTCCACTGCATTTCATTACATATATTATGTATTCATTTTATGCTCCTGATTACACTCTCTAAACCTTTTTGCTGTATCTGAAAAAAGTTTGCTTTCCCCATGTTGTTCATTATTTTTGTTATTTTTAAAGAATCAACAATGCAGAAAACATTTGTATGTATTTTGGTACTTAACAGTTGTAAGGGCCTTGGGTTTGTGTGGTTGCTTTTCCTTATTCTCGCTAACTTGATTATTGGTGGTATTATCAATCTACTGATGCATTTGCGTTACTATTCATCTGATGTTGATATCACGGCAACAGAAGGTAGTTGGCCCCAAAGTAAGTAAAACTTGGAACTAAAACATCGCCTGAATATTAGTACACTTTAACGGTATGTCTTGCCTACTTCCATCCTAATAGCTTATATCAGTACATTTCAGCAGTACTTCTTGCCTACTTCCAACTGCATAGCATGACGATTTGGTTAAAATAATAAGTATGATCACAACCTATTGGCAGCATTATATGAAACAAAGCATATGGCACACATAGGAAGACGACACATAGGAAATCGTGGTTGCCAACTTCGTGAGTTATTAATAGAGTTGGCAATTGTTGCAATTATACATAAGTACCAAAAAATCTTCCTATGACATTTCAATTCTTACATATTGTCACAACCCATTATTATTACAACATTACATGAAATGAAGCACATGGTTGCCAATTGAGTCCATAAAACACATTTGAAATCAGCGTTGCCAACTTGGCGAGTTATTTTGAACGTTGGCATTGGTGCGATAAAAGGTTAGCACCAACATTTCCTTCCATTGAAAAAGAAAAAGGGTACTGCTTTTCCTGATACTTATGTATTAGAGTCAAAGCGGCACTTTTTTCACCAAAATTTGACTTTTTCTTCATATAAAACATATAAGAATCTGTTATTTTGATATTGTGGTGCAATTTTGTTGCGGTTATTCCAATATGTACCCTTTTCCTTCTATTGGCAAATTCCATGTTTTTCAATTGTAACAAAAAAAGCAGAAAAATGTAACTAAAGATCTTAGATCATGATTACCTATTCATGATACAAATATCAAAGGGGTATTTTTTTTACAATCAATGAAACTACACCTTCACTTCTCGCCTGCTTTTATTCTCATGCCATTTTCTGCCGTTGAAAATAAAGATTATTGCTATTCTTCCTTCACCGGCATATTCAGTGTTTTCTTCATTGCAGAAAAATATTGGTTAAAATATAACAGAAAGAAAATGACACCAAATTCAAATTAATTGCTGTTAACATGTTGGTAATATATTGAAGATAATGCTTCCTATTTATGAGAAACCTGAATGTATACAATGTTTTTTTGAGTGTCACTGTTTTTTGCCTTATGGTCCCTATGACCGATAAGAACTCATCTTTGTTTTAAATGAAAAAAAAATCAGAATTTTTTTTTTTTTTAACAAAAAGGGGGCTATTCACTGAAACTATGATGAGATGCACCCCTTGAACAGATTTTTCATCATGACTTAACTTTGCCCCCCCCCCCCTTCTGACAATCTTGCAAACCAAAAACTGTATCATTTGTAATGGTTAATTTTTTAGCAACATGGTTTATTATTTGTTTCATTTAGTACTGTTGTTGGTTCTGGGCTATTTCAATGGGGACCTGTTATATCTGTTTTAGGTAGATTTTTTGGTTTTAGTTCATACTAATTAAATTTTTTTTAGTACTGAATTACATTTAATACTCTATATTAAATGTATTACAGAGATGTTAGATAGCATTGCACCCATACCTCATATAATACTAATTTAATTTTTTTCAGTTGAAAGTTTCCTAATGTTTCTTATTTATGATAGCATTTAGTGAGAATCACTTTATCATCATTAATTTTTTTCTTTCGGTTTATCTATTGCAAGTTATTTCACCCATAGTTCCCATAGCAGAAACTTACTACTGCTATCACATTTCTAATAATTTTTATTTATATTTGCATTCATTCATATCTATTTACTCTTTAGCATGCTAATTTTCTCTCTTACATTGAAATATTTGTTTTTGTTAAATTATTTATTTTTAGGCCAAATTGCAATTTGTTTAAAATTATTTATAATGTGAACATTCATTTGAAAAAAATATTTTTAATTTTTGGTTATACTACTTAATACAGGGTTTTACCCTCCCTAAAAAAATATTTTGATTGCTATAATAGATGAATTTTGGTTTTTAAAACTTAATCCGTGCGAAGAACGGGCATTTCAGCTAGTATTATACAAGAAACATAATTAAATATTTTAACCAGGAATTAACGTGTGATTCTATAAAGGCTGAAACTGTCAATTTATATTTATTTTGAAAGCAATAGTTTATTATGAATTACCTCGTATCATAAAAACTAGCAGGTAAGCTAAATATTTTATTCCACTCTTTTTAATGAAGAAGAAATTCAGAAGCGTTTCGATTCCAACAATTTCCTGTCTTTGACTAAAATATATAATATTACACATTTAAATATATTTGCGGCAATAGCTATTTCAGATTCGCTAGTAAAAAAATTGGGGATTTAGAAAAAGCTTAAATTAAAAAATATATTTTATTAGTAACAGGATATTTTTTAAAACTTAACTCTTGTTTTCACCATGTATTATGTACACTCTTATTTCTCTAGAGTGGGAGGGGGTGGGGTATCGAAATATTCACTACAAAAGGGGGCGGTATCGAAATAGTTACTAGAAAAGGGGGCACCAGTAGAAAAAAGGTTGAGAACCTATGCCTTAAACGATAACTTTGTAATGGATTTTTATGGTAAAGGCAAAAAAAAATCTTTTGGTTCATCCTATATTTTCGGAGATATTCCTTAATTTTGTTATGATTCCAATGGACTATTGTTCAGCGAAAATAATAGTTCACTATAAAATTTTCTCATATTTTTAATTACAATTTAAAAAGACAATAAGCACTAATTTAACATAAAATATACTTCGATTATTTGTCAACATAAAATAAATCGGCTTAGAAAATAATTTCCATGACAATATCTGAAGCCAGCATAAAATATAACTTGGAATCGGAAAAAAATTTGCGTAAGAAAACATTAGACAAAAGATTTACGTTTTATTATGTTTCATTCTTCTTTTAGTTTCAGCATATATTTCGATAAACAATAAGATCTAGGAGTAATAGCACCATATACGTCAGAGGCGCTTATTTGAATAAAATATTTATCATTTATAAAATGTGTCGCAAAGAAAGCCGACAAAAACATAACACGTGATACATCGCTTCATTTTTCTGCAACAAAGATTACAACTCAATCAAATAAACATGAATCACATTTATATTAGGATTATGGCAATAAATATTTGTGAAAACCAACTTTCCATAAGATTATAGGCAATGTTATTGCTTTGAATGCCCTTTATCTGTACGAATATAATAAAAAAATAACCTTTTATATTAATTTATATTTTATGAATTTATTAGCTGTTACTCACCCGTTTCGCTGGTATTTCATGATGCTGTATGACTGTGTAGTATTGTGTTTTTAAGTTTTTGATATTCAAGTCTCAGCATAAGAAGCAAACATGCCTAATTTAAAGCACAAAGATCAAATAGATTAAAAATTGGAAATTTTTTTCTTCTGTAACTCTGCTCGCAACTCCCTGGAGTCGATTTTCGTAAAATCCGTTCTTAGTGGATTTCTACTCAATAAAAGAAACGTTTTCAAGTCTGTTTATCTAATACTACCCGGCTTCCGGAGTACATGTCCAGCAGACTACAGATCCAATTTTATAACAAAATTTTAAAAGGCTTTACGAAAATTTTTTGTATCGCTTAGAAATATGTCATTTTTTTTAGCACCTCTATTTCTTATTAAAATAACATTTAATTAGAAAACAAAATAATCCTTTCCCTTTTTTTTTCTTTTCTTGAGTGAGTGAATATTAACGTCGCACTGTTAAGGGCACTACACGAGGGCTTTTGGCGACGGTTCTTTTCTTGAATATAATAGTAATTATAATTCTGCGATGGGATATTTTGTGACTTTAAACGACCTAAGGCTTCATTACCTACCAAAAATGCAATCCTTTGCATGAATTCAAATTCCATAAAACAAATATTGTCTACTTTATTATTGTGACAGATCTAAACGCGACCTTATGATTAATCCTCTTGGAGAAACTTTGGGGCTAGCTTTTGCGTTAATTCACAGCTATCCCTTAAGAAGAAACCTTGATATGTAAATTAGTTTGACTATATAAAGTCAAAAAAGGTTTTGTAAATGTAAGATAGAAGGAGCAGGGGAACTGTTGCGGTGATACGTAGGTGAGATTTATTTTACTATCACAACGTGAGTTAAGGAAGGAGAGTTTGCTACTATAATAAATTAATGGATTAAGGTTTAAGAATCTAAGATAGATTGAATTAGATTAAATTAAACAGATCCCTTGCGCTTGTTTACTTAGAATAGATTGCTCTCTTTATATATCACTCCTAGGGTCTCCTCTTGTAGTTTCAATTTCATGATTAAGACGTGTTTGAATATAATAAAATAATAATTATTATGGAAGTTTCTGGTGATGCTTTGTTTCCCACCATAGGTAGCAAGACGGTGAAGAGACGACTTCAAACAGGTGCGCTCCCAATTATGATATTTTCTTCATTTTCTCCTATCCCTCCACAGTTTGTTACATATTTTTACAAAGTTCCATTACAGATCACTCTTAGAAACAATAAAAATGGCAGAGATATTCATAATTCCTTGCAGGGTTTTTGAAGCGCTATATTTTTTTTAAAAAAACACTAAAACGAGAACAGCAAAATTGAACATTTGAAAGAATACAAAATAATTCCAGTTTTTATATTACTTCCTATGTGACTTGCCTCTGGCTACACCAATACGATACTCAGTTCCTGCCAAACTCAACTCACCATGGTACTTAAAAGTAATCAGCACGAGGTTATTCGTCACTGTCTTCTGCCAATCCGTGGCAGATACGAAAATCAGTCTTATGTAAAGACAAGTTTTCCGTGATAATGCAAATATTACGTTCTATCAATAACGCTGATAGAACAATGTTGAATACAGAGGATCAGGAATTGCACTATCACATTGATGCATGCCATGTAACCATGAACATATGTAAAATTAAGATATAAATAAAACTAAATTGTTTCAGTATTTTTCATGATATTCTGATTTTTCCTCTTAGTTTTCTTTTATATACACTGATTTAAGTCACAGCTATGGCGTACCACCGATCTATAATAGATCAGAGTGCTACACTATGAAATATTTGAAATACCATGATTCTCCGATAAGTATCTGGAGGCAGAAACAAAGGTGAAGAATATAGATTTAGCCTTTATTATATAAATTGTCATAGTTTATATGTTAATAACATATAGAATAAACAACATAAATACAATTATCCTTCGATATAAATAAAAATTAAAATTGTACATATATTAGTAATCATATATAAACATGTTTTAAAAAGAAATAAACAGCCTAAAATGGTGATCCCTATTATAGTTAAAGATATCCGATCTTTGCGGCAACTTTTATAAAATGGGATATGGCATTTTTAAATTTGTACTAGATTGTTTAACGCATTTTAAGAAAATATGCTAAAATTAAGAATAGGAAGAAATTATGATTACTAACATGGCAAAAATGGTAAAATTACAAAAACATAAACGCAAATTTTGTCTGTACCAAAAATTTATGAACAGATTTTCAATTTTCAACCTGGTGTTGCTATAAAACTCATTTTGAAATGACCTTGGATGTGATATTTAGGTTTTACAAAACTAAGATTTATCTTTGTTATTATATGAATTGTTAAAATAAACAGTGATTTATAATAAATTTTGTAATAAACAGTGATTGATAAATCTGAAGGTTAAACACTTCTACCATTATACACGAACATACATTAAAAATTCAATAAATTATTATTCAAAGCGTTTTGAGCAATCCCACTGTCCCCTTGTATTTAAAAACACAATCTTCATTCGAATAAAACGCGTTTCAAAGTATATGACATCTTGCAAAGTAAGGCATCTTCTTTTACTACAAACTGGTAGTTTTGTTCTAGTGAATCGGAAAATAATAAACTTGTTATTCTTATAAAGCTAATAAATGGCCTATAAATAAAATCATAAAAGTGTCAATTTTTGGCCAAATTTATCAATTTAGGGTAGTCAGTGGCAACACACAAAATATTGTAATGCAGACCTTGTGAGCTAAAACAATATCAGGATTTATAAGTGTGTCTTTCAATAGAATGATTCTAAAACTGAGGTGGCACAAAATGACCTAGGGCTAGCTTCGAAAACATTATAATCTGCACTGGTCCTAGAAAAATATATATTTTTATAATAGATTGGACCAATTACAAACATTTATTGGATTAAAATAGAAGTAAAATGATAGAATAGAAACAGTTGTGTGATTTATTTGTTACAAAACACAATACTAAAAACAAAAATATTGCATAAAATATTAGCATTTTGTATAGTTGTATTGAACCTCAACTAAAATTATTTCAAGCACCACACTTCTAAAAGTTCAGTTAATAAACAACTTCTTTCAGGACTCAAAATATTTTTCATACGATAAAAGATTTGCTCGCATAAATACATAAAACAAAAAGTGGAAAGCAAAGTACAAAAGTAATTTTCTTATAAAACAATCATATCTCTCCAGCCAGAGGCGGATTAAGCTAGTTGGAGGTCACTGGTCAAAGGTTGATGCATGGGCTCAAAGAGCAAAACCAAAATAGTTAAAGTCTCACGTGGCTTAAATTATCAAAATAAAATGTATATCTACTAATAAACTACAGTGGCACAGAAAACTTAGCGTTAAAAATTAAAACCACAAAGAAATTATAATTTTACAAAATGTTTTGCCTTGATTTTTGATGTGTTTGCAGTTATCATTATTTTGCCGTTATACTATGTCCAAATATCTTGTCTATATAATATGGACGCTTCAATTTGTTCTTCTATAGAACTTCTTACATATATTTAATCCTGGGAAAGATCTCTTCCTGATGATTTGATATCAGTATTGTTGAAACTATTTTCGAAGTATTCTTCATTGAGAAGGTCAGAGGCCATTTTCTCTTGCAACTCGATAATCTCAGTGAGTTCTTTGTATCTTTGTTTTCTACAGAATAGTAAAACTTATCAATTCATCGTCAGAGATAATAGATTCAATATCGCTTTTGTGTAAAAATGTCGCTTAGCTATTTTATATAGATCTCTTAATTTCTAAGTAATAATCTATCTCTCATCAAAATTAAGTAAAGTGTTCTATAAACAGTTTCATATCATCTTCAGGATACTTTCTTGTTCTATCGCATATGGCACTGAGAGATGACAGGATGAAATTTTCTCTTCATTCAAAATTTCACTACTGTCTCTTTAACTCGAAAATAGTTTTCTTCTTTTTCTGTCTGAGCTTGTCCAGCTTCCTTTCAAACAAGCTCCTGATAAATCAGTTGCTCTTGTTCCTTTTGCAAATTCATTTCTGAGTTTAGAATAATTTTCCAGAGTTTTAGTAGATTATGTCCTTTTAAGTAATTTATACATTCAAACTGTGCAATGATATTTGCTAGTGTAGCATTTATTCTTGGAGTATGGTTATTCCAAATCACGGTCATTAAGGAAGCTTTTATTTGTGCACTGTGTTCAAAATGAGTTTCTCCACGCGTTGTGGTCTTTTCTACGTCATTCGTTTCATTGATTATAGGTACTTTACCTAGCTGTTATTGAGATTAAATTCAACTAAGCTTGAAAAACGTTATGCTTTGAACTAGACTATTATCTTTTATCAATAACCATTTTGTTTAATTTATCTTCACCAATAAAATGCGCGAAATAAAATCCCAGCCTCAGAGAAGGTATCTCGTGATGCAAATTTGGTGAAGTGCATGTTTGTACATCAAAGATGGCTGATTCAAATTTTGCATTACGCACAATAGACGCTGCTGTGCTCTTTGAACATGGAACTCAGGTGTACTTTAAATACACCATAAAGTCCAGGCGAGTTATTTATCGTCGAGATCTGACGCAGTGTGATTATTTGTACAGAATGGCTTTAAGGAACTGAAGAATAATATTAACAGCTCGCTAGTTATATGAGCTAAAAGGTGGATTTTCTTTCCACGTATTATTAGAAAGACTTGAAAGGAATGTATCCAACATCACGTCAGGATTTTGGCAGCATGGTCCAGGAAGGCACACCTAAAACTATGACTCCAATCGACGTGTCAGCACTTACAAAGATCCAAGTATTACATCATGGTCTGGGAACAGTGCATCTACAAGATTAAGTTTTCCGGCCAAGGACATGGTGATATAACAAATCAATCGTAAAAGAAATAGGCTGCCCAGCCATTATATAGCCCCATTAACAAATTATGTGACCAGATCTTCAACTGATGTCACGCTAGAGATCATTGGACGGAGTTGGATGCGCGTACTCTCGAGTCAAAGCTCTTTCTATTATGCAACAGCAGTGCAGTGGCGGAACGAGAATTTAGTGGGGTCCCCTGAAAAGTCAGATTTTGGGTCCCAAAGCCTGAGTCAAGATGGCTTATAGGCCTTAGTCTTCCAAGCTGATGTGGTGGTCGAAGGGCGACGTTAGGCTACACGCAGTGATGACTGTATTGGTTCGAAAGTTCGTCACTGTCTGCAAGACATTTTCTATGGCCTAGATGCACTGATCTGAAGCGAGGCAATTTTTCTAGTAGTATGCACTCAGGCTCACACGACATGGTGAACATTGCGATTCACCATTATAAACATCATTCAATCCTGGTGTTTTCAATAGGATAACTGTACTCCTTCATAACGGCTATTGTAATCCAACATCTGTATAAGATGTAGCGTGTTACGTTGTCTGTCTGATGCTGTCAGGTCTTCCACCAATCGAAAGAATGGTACAACATTTGATGGCAGAAACCAACCACAACTCATAACTAAACAAGCCTATATTGACGATTCAAGCAACATGTATGGCATTCATCCATCCACAATGCATCCGGTACTATGCAAACATTGTATGCACGTTTGCATCCTGCTGACTCTGGCGGTTACACTCGGTTTTAATAGAACTCATTTCGACTTGAAATAAGCTTTTCTCGTGTTATCATTAAAATCTGATACTTTGACATCGTTAAATATGATTTACCTATACAAATGACATTGCTGAAGTTTCATTGGTCGTACGTATTTGTTTGTGTGTTGGGATGTTTTCAATCAGTTGAAATGTATCCAAGAACTAGCATGGCTGTGAATAAAACGAACTTGTTTGAGCTTGAATAGTATTCGTTTGTTCGAAAAAATTACCAAAGAAAAAGCACATGACGAAAATTTTATAGATTACGAATACAGAGTGTCGGAGAAAGATGGCAGGGCTGCTACACGAACTGGAAACATCGGAGGTTCAATAAGATTCAAGATCTTTTGATGTACGTTTAGATTGTAGTAATGTATCTATATCAGGGCTTAGCCCTGCATATCAGGGACCCCTGGCGGCCACGAAGGTCCGCCACTATCCACGTCCTCTGTCTCCAGCAGACTCCACACTTCAAAGTAAGGTTGTCACTTATTATCATGTAGTTTCTTCTGCTATGATTGCTTTTCATATTTGAAGATGCTTAGCAATAAGTCCATATTAAGTGCATCTTCCATCCATTCAAAAATTGACAGATTTGTGAAGTAGTGTAGAGTGCCACTGAAATCGCATCAGGTGTCTAAAGAATGCATGAATGCCATGAGGCTACGCGACATAGTTTAGAGTTTGAACCTGAGAAAATAAACCTGTATTTAAATATCCATCTGTAATTTTTTTTCCCCCGTCAATTCGTTTGAAAAAAAATATTTGCAAGAAAACAATTTAAAAATTAACGCTAATAATGAAAACATCTTCATGATCCATCAATCCTCTATTGCATAGTCAGCGAACAATGATTAAAAAATATCGTGGCATCTCAAGTATAATTTTCATTATCTATTCCATGCTACCGAAAAGATCAAAATGTGCGGAAAGCTATCTAAATCTTCCTCACTTCTATCTAATACCCAAGTTAGCAGTGTTAAACCTACAAACACGCGAGCACCTTCCCTCGTTAATCACCAAGGCACAACAATTAAGTCTTCGACAGGCAAAAGATGATATCTCGTCCCCGCTAAATAAATAAGTATACCTTCTGTAGGCTATAAATTTGCGGTCATTGACAAGTTCGCTATAAAACGGCGAGTAAAAAACAAGTATTCCATTAACGTGCCTAGACACGCCCTCATAGCGCATGCTCAGATGGAGCTGATCACGAAGATTTTCTTCAAGCAATTAAGTGGGAAAAAAATGTATCACATATTTGATGAAATTAATTTGATCGTAAGTTTCTGTGGCCATGCATTTCAATTTGAAAACAACTTTTAAAATCAGAAAAGAGGAATTTTTTGGTGACGAATGATTAAAAACAATTAAATAGTGTTTAGTGTATCGGATGTCTGAAAAGTATATATATATATATATATATATAATCTGGTTTCCATCTTATAGCTTTGTTGGTTGTATAATTTTGTCTTATTTTTTTTTTTCATTTTATGATACTATATATATATAGCTACATTTCAAATATAAATTACAAATAATCAAACAACGATATTCACTTACGGTTTTTCATGCTCTATAAAGAAAATTCCAAAGTTTTTTACGATGTTTTACTGCGCGTTCTCATTGTGCGCACTAATAATTGCGAGCAACACATTAAGTTTAAATGAGATTTCTAGCCACGTTCTACAGTGGTGTAAGTCCACACCCACAACCCCCGCATCGCGGGAGGGGTAGGATTCTAGGTGTAACAAACCTACTTCCCTTCTACCCTGTGACCCAGCTAAAGGTGTGGAAGGAAGTGAAGGATTATCCGACATGATAATTTCCAATTACTTTATTTATCACTTTAATCGACTCAAACACAAATCAATGCAACACTATAAATAGGATGGTCCAGTCAGACAACAGAGGGAAGGGACAAGAGTCGCGTTTTGGGAGAATGCATTCGTTGAAATACTTTATAATAATAGTTCCTCCTTAGTATTACTTTACACCGTAGATATATAACTTATGTCCCCTTAACCACTTTAATACTTTAAATATCAAAGTAATAGGAAGGCCACAATACCTGAACTTAGGCAGTCTTCTAATCAATTTAATTTATCAATCACAACGTCCTATCTTTAATCTTTTACAGGGGCTTTCTAACCTATCTGTAATCTTCATCTTGTATTTCTCTTGTCACCTCTAGTTAACTAAACTTCTAACTTTCTGCTATCTAATCTTCTTCACTTCTAACTCACTAACTTCCTTTAACTCGCGAACTAGAACTAATAAACTTAATTTGCATATCACGCTTCCTTCTTAGGAGAAGATTGATGAGTTTTGATAGCCCCAAAGAATACACAAGAGGACTGTTAGTAGGAGATCGCGTATAGATCCGTCACATAGGGGGCCCAAAGTTTGTGGTTTTTCAATCCTTTGTAAGATGCGACTTGGGGCCCAAAACTTGACTTTGCAGGGGGCAATGCTCTCAGTTACGCCACTGACGTTCTATGAAGCATTTCAGAATCAAAATTTTGAATGGCCGCTGTAATTCGACTTTTCATTTGATCAGTGTCGCTAATTAAAGACTGGTAAACAATGTTTTTCATGTATCCCTACAAAATGTCTGAAGATGTTATGTCTATACATCTAGGTGGCCACGGTATATTGGACCTCCTCCTCCCATCCATCTCCCGGGGAACTTTTCATCAAAAACCTATCTCACTTTCAAACTCCAAAGTGGTGGGACCCCCCTTTAAGTTGTACATGTGCGGCAGATTTAAATTCGATACACCATTCTACAATTTGCGCTTCTGCTTATGGTGAAGCCATTTTGAACCGAGAATGCTGTAAAACGTGAACATTGTAACGAACTCTAGACCCATTCTGAAACTCTACGTGGCAACGCGGACTGATCCGAGGTACTGCGCCTGTGCGAGCGCCACGCTAGAGGGATTCGGTGTTTACCTCTCGACGAGAGAGGTCGTTTTTTAGCTACGCCAGCGAGCTTAGTGTGGATATTTGATTTTTCGGTGATTACCTCTCGATGAGAGAGGTCGTTTAACTCCACCAACGTGCGGATATTTGGATTTCGGTGATTGTCTCACAACAAGAGAATACGACAAGCTCCACCAGCAAACTTTGTGAAGAGATAAATTCAGTGATTGTCTCTCGAAGAGCGATCTGTGAGCTCCACCAGGGAGCTTTGCGTGAAAATTTTTGTATCTGCCGGAGGCAGATGTGTTGGAGGCCATCCTGACACATTCTTTAGTGCTTACTCTAATAGTCAATCATTCAGTCATCAATACGAATTATTATTTACCTAAAACGTTTTCCTAATAGATGTAAATAGTTGTATCTGTGTGTCGTCCTTTGTGTTAGTAAATAAACCATTAAAATATCATTCCAGTGTTAACAATTGACAATCCTAGGACATTACATCTGGTTTATATTTCATGAAACAGAAACTGTAATTTTTCCTTTATGGAACATAAAAAACCGTAAGTGAAAATCTTTTGTTAATTTTTAATTTATTTTTGAACGCGTAGCAATACTTTTTGAACATTCCACATTATTCAGTCTCGTATTGCTTTTACAGTTCACAAGTTATTAACAAATATGTACCTATTTATTACAGAACTAATCAGTATTCCTCCATTGAAAAATATTTTATATACTTTTTTAAAATTAACATAAGGTAATAATGAACAGTTTTTTAAAGAAAAAAAAACAAGATAACTTTTATTGACCTGAATGTAACTGAAGATGACTTCTAAAAAATGGACAGATAAAAGGTGTATATTACTTTAATCCTTTATATAATGCTGAAGTAGAAGTATACTTACCATTAACTTAATTAGTTTTGTAAATGTCCCATAGGGGAAGCTATTTTCTCACCCGTGATTTGTGCTGCTAACATTTTGGCCAGCACGACAACTGATATCTGGATTTACAAGTCGCAAGTGCAAAGGATAACTTGTACATTTCCTGAGCAGCAAGAAAACTGTTTCAGACGACTGACTGAAGTTGGTGACTAAATGCCAAATTTACAAAAACATATAGAAGTTGCCGCTTATGCTCTACTGAAGCACATGACGACAGATACGTTCGTATAGCTTCCAAAATGTCTCACTATGTATTGATATCTGTTTTCTGAAACTTTATGGAAAGTAATATGTATAAATTCTTAAACTTTTGAATATACAAAACGTGTCCTCAGTACATTTTAGTATTTACAAATTATTTTTGTAATCATGTAATGCAATATAAAAAGAAACGCAAAACATAAGATGCTCAACTTTAAATAGCTCCCAGTGGATGGTAGGCAGTATACTTTCTGCCAAAAAATGGTCTTAAAAATCAGATTAATTTTAGGTTGTACACTAAATGTGAGTTTCTTTTAATAAATCAATCTAAACCCCAAAAATATTCTACATTACTAGAAAAGAAATAGCCTAACAGAGGATAAAGGAAGTATTTACAGTTTTTTTTTAAACATAAAGTGTGTGTATAGAATTTCTGCTACAATATATAATATATCTGGTTTATTTTTTTTTCCAAAGCTGTTGTAAAATAATTGTGTATGTAGAAGGAATGACAAAATAAAATAACAATTATATTAAATCTAAGCGGTATTTAATTCTTTTATTTCATGCGCCATTTTTCAGTTACACAAAAACCAAACGATATATTTCAAAACGAACAGGGTATCAAATTGCATCGAGAACAAATATAAGCAGACAAAATATAAATTAAATCGTGAGGTTTGATGAATAGTTCAATAAAAACATTGACGTATGCTGTCAAATTTATAAAAAAATTAGAAGTAATTAACAGATTGAATCGTATAATTCAGCACTTTGAAGTAATAATAATTTTGATTTAATTTTTAATTCAAAAATTAACACTTTTAGCATAATTATTTATTAATAATGGAGTAAAATGTAATCCGAAATTTTATTCGTAGAAAGAAAACTTTAAAACGATATTTTATTTACTTCAGATATTATCCACATCAGTTTATTCATAAAAATATTATATGATACAGATATGATAATATTGTAATTTAATTTTTTTACTAAGCAAAACTATCCGAATTATTTTAAATTTCACATTCATAACAATACAAAGGTAAGATATTCATGTACAAATTATAGACTAAATTCATGACCGTACATGATAAAAGTAACCATGTGTTCTCCATTGAATTTAAAGCTGACTTTATACTTGTACTTGTTGTTCTACTAATAAGTTTTAGATAAAATTTCACCAAAATGTTTTTAAAATTAATAAAATTTCTTATATTATACGTGTATTTTTCAACCAAGAGCATTTTGGCTACTTACGTGTGGTATTATTGTTTACAAATATGTAATTTTTAAAAGCAAGTTTCTGAAATAAGCAAAAGTTGGCAACACAGCGAAATGCATGAAATGATTGGCTGGAAGTACTTGATTGCATTTATCATGTAACTATGACGTCGCATGAATTTATGATCTGATTACCTGGAAACAAGTGATTGTAGTTATCATGTGACTATAGTGTCACGTGAATTTATGAACTGATTGACTGGAAACACGTGATTGTCGCTATCACGTGACTATGACGTCGCACTAATTTAGCCCATTTTCCATTTTAAAAAATGTTCGCTTAGTGTCATTTAAATCGATCAAAACTTTCTGAAAATAACTTCATAACTATAACAACTTATTGTTCAGTTATATATTTGATAATAATTATTTTTAAAAGATAAGGTATTGCTCGATTTTTGAAATACATAACGCTCGCTCACATGAGAGAATAATAATTTACTTCCACAAAACATAACGGGAGAAAAATATATTCCAGTGCTTGTTCCAAAACAAGAATAGTTGATATAAAAATCCATTGAGATAATAAAAAAATAAACGAGTAAAGGAAGGAAAAGATGGCAAAGGTTCGTTTTTGATCAAGTTTTAAAGAAAATAGAATAACAACCGACGTATAGACACTTATTGTAAAGCTACGTGAGTGCGTCCTAATTTCTTCTAAATGTAACAAATAATAAATGGTATATTTTTTCGTTAACATCTCGCACTTGAACTCATTGCTCGCGTAACGACTTTGACACTTATAAGAAATCGACATGTTCTATGGATGAAATGGGTCAATCGTCGTTTAATTAGCCCATGGCCTTCATTTTAATATATTTAGCACTGCAGAAAGTTAACGAAAATAAGCAACAGTAAATAGTAGCTTTAACTATTTGATTGGTATATTTAAATTAAAATTTCTATTGTAATCATAACTAGAGGAAAAGACGTCTAATATGGATATCACAATGTAACTGATTTTCACGATGCTTAAAATGAGATCCTTACCTTGTGGAAAACCAGTGATATATGCGAATTAATAAAAATGATACCCATAAAGAGAGGTATAAAAAATCATGGGAGCACCAACAGAGTTTGGAACAATGGTCACCAAACATATGAAGCCTCTGAGCTACCGTACTGTTTTTAAATCCTATTGTGATCTACCAACCAAACGAACTACTAACTTTTTCAAACAATATACAGTGAAAATCGTTTAACACGAAATTGAGGGGGACTGAAATATTTTTTCGTGTTAAACGATATTGCAAATATATACATATTTCAACAAAATTAAATTTATTACAGTTATTTAGAGTATATTTTGATAACATAGATATGTATATATTTGTGTTATCAAATCATGTGTTTAATAAAAATCAATAAGAATTAATAAAAACATTGGCAAGACCTTAATGAAATTTAATTCAAAATTTTCATGTTTCTTGAAGAAGAAAAAACCATTTATTAAGTTTTTGGAAAATAATCTGATATTTTTCTTTGCATTGTCTTTTTTAATATCAAATTGCCAACAAATTGTTCGATGACGTCCATTTTGTGATTCACCTCACCGTTGGAATATGGGTCTAAATAATTGAACATACTTTTTATGATGTTCCTCATTTCCAATGACGTGGAAACAGGAGCTGCATTATTCATTGAATTTTCGTAGTCGCATTTTGCATCAATGATATTTTTTGAGTTTTGAACAAACTCCAAAATGTCTTTGTCTGCCATAACTGGGGCTGTACATACATTATTATCCTCTACTGCAACGAATTCTTCCGATGATACAGTAGGAATGAATGAATATTAACGTCGCAGTGTGTTCAGCTACACGAGGGCTTTTGGCAACGGACCTCGTAAATTTGAACCATGGTCAAGTAACGAAGACGACGCCTGAGCTGGCACCACCCTCATCTAACTACCACAATAAACCAACGGGAGGACGTTTGAGCTCTCGACAGATTTAACGAGCATCGTTCCCCTACACGGCAGGTCTTTAATGGTACTGGGCTCGAACTCATGATATGCCAGCCACAATCCGATACCTTGACCACTAGGTTCCCGCGGCCATGATGATACAGTCCAATAATAAAGAAAAATAATGTGAAAGCACCTCTCTTTTTTTTCCCCTACACTCCTCTTAAATCTCTGGTGTTTTCCATATTTTGTTCATCCCCCCCATTATTTTCGTGTTAAGCGATTTTTGTTTCGCGTTAAGAGAAAAACGTATAGTATTTTGTTGAAACCATTGTATTATTTCGTGTTAACCGATAATGTGTCTTTCGCGTTGAACGTATTTAACTGTATTCAGAGAAACCAAAAAAACGACAGTACCGAAGTCTTTTTCTTCAACTTAAGAGTTCGCGAACTATAAGCATTAATATTAAAATTTTTAGGTAGAGTTAGGTTTAATTAAAGCACTCCAATATATTACTAATTTTGATTATTGATGATTCAAAGATTTGAATCAATTGGTTAAAGATTTAAGTTTGATTTTTTCAGTGCAAATATATCACTGACTGTCAGCGAAGCGAATTCGTCAAAACGTTACTATTTCCGATGAAATGCATTCTAATATTAAATAGCTTGACAAAGTACTTTCGAGAGAGCTTTACACAACTAATGCATAAAAAAAATCCAAGACCAATGAAAAATGAATGAGAATTTATAAATATGAGTGCACTTTTGTTAACATAATACAGGACATAATGAAACATAACATATAAAACATATTTCGAAATCATGCTGTAAGGCGCAGAGTACCAACAATGCACATTAAGTTACTGCATGGGCATCTAGTACGATTTTTTTTTTGAGAAATTAACTATAAAACTATATACATATATTTAATCATAAACGTGATATTCTTTTGCCAACAGTAAAAAAAATCAATCAGAATAGAACGGATCTATCTTTTCTTCCCACGATACGTCAATTCCTAAAACTCAACGTGAAAACTCAATTTTAAGAGTACAGGGGTGGATAAGATAAATTGGAAACTCCTATCGAATTGAAATCTAGTAATAGAGGTAACGAGTTTCCGTTTTGGAAAAAATAAAGATGAAAAAAAAAAAATGATGAACAGACAAAGCATTTGTTGATAGATAGAGAAACTGAATCCTTGTATTTCGTTGCACAACTATGCCTCAGGTGAGTTTGAAATTCTAGGAACAGAAGCGTAGAAGTAGATACCCAAGAAACATTTCTACTTCCAAGTGGACTTTTCGAACTGAAAGTTTCAGAGAAGAATGTTTAGATTTTTTTATGGATTCTGTGTGTGATGTCAAGCATCCTAGAAACATCTGACAGGAAAACAATTCACCGCTCTGACTAATAGCATTCAAACAGAACTATTTTTCTTCGCCAATAAAATGTCCCTAGAAGTACACCTGTCTCTTTTCGACAAACGGCAGTTCAATTTTTCTCACTTTACTGTGAGTCGGAAAACAAAAAACAAGATTGAAAGAATATCATTTTTTAAGGTATCCGACTACCCTAAAATTGTGAATTATGCCAAAAATTGACAAATTTTACGATTTTATTTTATAGGCCATCTTATTAGCTTTATAAAAATACCAAGTTTATTATTTTCCATTCACTAGAACAAAAACTACAAGTGTTTTAGTAAAAACAGATGCCATTACTTTAAGCAAGATGTCATACTTTAAAACGCGTTTTACTCGAAATGTCTGTGTGTTTTTTTTTAATACTCAAATGGGGACAGCGATTGCTAAAAAAGTTTTGAAAATAAGTAAGTGAAAATTTTGTGTATGTTCTGTATAATAGTAGAAGTATTTTAACGTCCAGATTTATCAATACAGTTTTATTACAAAATTTACAGTCCCTTATGTGAATATAATCACTGTTTTGTAAGCAATTTCATATAATAACAAAAATAAAATGCTCCAGTTTTTGTAAAAATTAAAATATCTTTTATCCTGAAGGTCATTTTAAAAATGAATAACATAGCAACCCATCAGAATTGAAAAATTGTTCATAAACAATTTGCAAGTAATCAAATACCTAAACCTCGAACTAATTCACTGCATGGGTACAAAAAATTGTCTGTGCATTCGTTTTTGAGTTCAGGAAATTAATTACTATGCAGTAATTACATAACATTATGTAAGGTATTTTTTTAAAAATTCTTACAACTTTTTTGTGTAGATAGTTAATGTTTTAGTAGCTGAGTTAGAAAGTAAATTTGCATATACCGCAAAATCGGACGAACAATGCGCACTTTTAACACAAAAAGATCGAAATTTACGGGTGTGCGCTATAAGCCGAGTATAAAAATGATAGCTTTAAAAATAAACAAAAGATGAGCAGTTAAAAAATAATAGACATAAAATCAAAATACTTTTTATTTAAAAGAAATGACAAACCTAAAGAATTTATACGGTTGTAATTCTGAAAGTATACTTACTATCTTTTTAAAAGCCTGGAACTTCGAAGCATAAGAATGCACGCGTACAATTCAAAAAATAATTTTTTAAAAAAAAGGTGTACGTTTTACGGCGATTATACATAAAAATCAAAAAATGCAACTCGAAAGTATGAGTGCGCATTATACACCGGATTATACGGCATATAGTAAATCAATAAGAAATATTTGTTTATACTTATGAATAAAACACACACACACGCACGCATATATATATATACAGGGTGTCCAGCCTTAATGTGACCCAATAGCTAATTCCCGAACCGTTCGGTTTAGATATGCACTTCCAATTTGAAAATTTTTTAAAACAGGTAAAGAATGTTTTACGTGCCTTTCGAACCAAAAAACCCATTTACAAAAAAATTACAAAATTTAATTTTTTATACGGTCCCCAGGTCTTATCAGTTATATTTAGAAAAAGATACAGTACACAAAAACAAAGTAAACACAAAAGGTTTCATTTTATTACGATAAAAACTGGCCGAGTTATGGAACTTTGAAAATCATAAATTTTATCCATTTTCGCCGCAATTTTCAAGAATCTAATAAGGGGCCGTCTCCAAAGTGAAATTAGTTGGAACTCTGCCGGGAAACTTTTGCTCTTGCACGTCACTCTTATGTAAATCGTTTTTAAATTTAAAAGCATACGTTAATAATACAATAATTGAGTACAATTTCTTCTGTGTACGTGTAAAACATAGAAAAAATAAAATATTTTGGACGAAGAAAACATTTCAAAAGCAGTTCCAAAAAAAAGTAGACTTATATGCTGCGGTTTCAGTCTGATTCTGCGTTTTTGCTGATCATTGCGAACGTTAAAATTCTGTTGTGCTTGCAATTGCATACAATCGTATTCTAATATTACGAATTCTAGTACGGGAGAACGAGATGTATACAAATGAAGAGTACTGCGAAATGGTACTGTTTTATGAACAGTGTAATCGAAATAAGAGAGAGGCAGCAAGACTTTATGCCATTAAATTTCCCACTCGAAGACATCCATCTTATTGTACAATTGCCCGAGCTGTTCAACGCTTGTATAAAACTAGGAGTTGTCCTAGACGTATTCCCTTGTCTCGTGGAACACCTCGTGCCTTCCCCATTATTTAAGTTAATTTGGTAATTCTTATATAATAAAGCCCCTGATTCATGATTGTCACATCATTCCCCATTATGCTATAATCTGAACAGCAAACCCTGTATTATTTTGTTGCTATTTGTTAAAACAAGCTTTTTTAATCTTTTCGGTACAAGTTGTATTTCTTTAATTTAATTTTTATTGTTTGCCATACAGCAATACAAATTGTCAATCTATGATGTTTACTACGATGTTTTAATATTACTATGGTGTTTTTCTCTTGCTCTTTCTGTAGATAGTGAATTACTGTTCTCTAAACTAAATTTATATACGACCCCCTTTTCTGAGCAACTCTGATGCTTCAAATTTATGTAGGCATAACTCGGTCAGTTTTTATCGTAATAAAATAAAAAAAATTTTGTTTACTTTGTTTTTGTGTACTGCATCTTTTCCTAAATATAAGTAATATGACCTGGGGACCGTATAAAAATTTAATTTTTGCAATTTTTTTTTGTAAATGGATTTTTTGGTTCGAAAAGCACGTAGAAACATTCATTTCCTTTTTTAAAACATTTTTCAAATTGGAAGCGCATATCTAAATCGAACGGTTCGGGAATTAGCTATTGGGTCACATTAAAGCTGGACACCCTGTATATATATATATTCAACCTCACACACTTTTATATAAATTATTTTATATATAAGCCGTCCTAAGTCAGCAGTGTTTATAATACTGTAGCATCCATTTTTTTTATTTTTAACTCTATTATTTTAATTCTTCATATTTCCTTTCATAATTCTATTAATTTCCTTCATAATTGTATTGTTCGTTTATCTTGCAATTTCAATTCTTTTCAGTTTTGATCATATTTATTCATCTCTCTCTTGTAGAGAAATTTTGATTACATATACATATATATATATAATGCTTCATAAATATAAACCAATATACGTATTGGTTTATCATAACAAAAAAACTTTTCTAATTTTGAACGAAAAAAAAAACTTGAGGTAGTTAATAAATACATTTATAGAAAACTCGTACTGTGTTTTATTAATAAAATTTAAATTGGTATATAAAGGCTAAATTAATTATATTCACTAAAACTTGTGAAAATAAATATGCATTAAACAACAAAATATATTCGTAAAAAGTTAACATCTATATAATAAATATCTCAACACAAAAGCATTTACAAATTAAAAGAAAGAGAAAAAAATTTCGAATTTAGGAATTTTTATACGTGCTTTTTCCGATAACCAGTACAAATATATTGATAATTAAACATTAACTGTATGGAAAAGACAAATATATTTATTTGGGGGGGGGAGAATAAAACAGTTCAAATCAAATATTTATTTATGCATACCAAAATAATTTCAATTTGCTAAATTAGATTACAAATCAAAGCATCCAAGGAAACCATCGGTTAATCTTTCTGTCATTTATTGTAAGAAATTCCTTACTTAAAAATAGTGTTTTGCCTTTTAAACTAAAAAAAAATCAGCTTAACTGGAAAAAAATTAAAATACAAGTCGTTATTATTATTATGTCAAAGTTTAAAGAAACTTTTAGCAATAACCATCTTCAATGCGTTATCTAAAATATCTATACGTTTACAATGCACATAACATTACCATGCTCCAAAAGTTCCCATTTTGTAACTTTGAAAACAACCACGATTCCATCAACAAAGAACAATCTAAAAAAAAAACCTTCTTCATTTCTCTGGAACAGTCACCCTTCCATCTGAGAAGCTCTTCAACTGGAGAGGACGTCGAGCAATAAAATTTTATGCCTTTTTATCCAGCATGTTTTGGGATACATGCTGACGACGCAGCTGCAAAAATATATATTACCCCATTTAGTGCTGTATCCACTATGATGAGAAGATGGCGGAGGAATGAAACCGTTTCCGAAATTAATTTTCCTTTATGAGGGGGAAAAGTTTCTTTTTTCTCCATAAGATGTGATTTACGAATGAAGACAACTGGTGAAAATTGTCGGATTTTATTTCTTGAACAACTTGCTAATTAGAAAATAAAACAGCAATCAAAGAAGAATTGGACCCCCAAAACTTGAGATGCTTTTGCTTTATTTTTTTTTTAAAAAATGGAACACTCTTTTAATTTTATTTTGAAAACCGCATTTTAATAAATAATTACAACATATATTTTATTTTGTAATACATTTCCTTATTCCAAAAGGTCCATGTTATTCGATTCCAAATAAACGTTGCAAATTTTTCTTCCATCATTTCAGTAACAACAAAAACCACTAAAATATAAAACAATAACTAAAACACTAATATAAAATCAGACGATAATATTACATACAGCAATCGATTGAACAAAAATAAGTTAGTACAAAAATTATCGTTGCCACAGTGCCAAACGAAATAGTTAATTACTTCTTTTTTAACTGTTTGAAATTGTTGGATTTTATTTCTTGAATAACTTGCCGATTAGAAAATAAAACAGCAATCAATGATTTGAACCTAAAAAGATCTCTCTTCTGATGCTTTCATTTTATTTTTTTTATAAAAAAAAAAGTAGTACACTCTTTTACATTTATTTTGAATACTGCCATTCAATGAATAAGTACAATAAATTTTTTTATTTTGTAATATATTTTTTATTCCAAAAGATCCGTGTGTGTGTGTTGATCAATTCCAAATAAATATTGCAATTCTTTCTTCTATTATTTTATGAACACAAACCAAATCATATAACATTTAGAACCCAATTACTGGAACAACAAAGATAAAATCAGACGATAACGTTACATACAGCAATCGATTGAATAAAAATAAATCGATACAAAAATTATTGTTGCCATAGTGTTAAACGAATTAATTAATTGCTTATCTTTTAACTCTTTCAATTTTTCCATTGAATGTGAAAAAAGAGCTTAAAAAATTATTTTTCGTAGGGATTATCAAGAATCTGAGACGAGTTGCCACAATATAATCAAATCGTTTGAATAATTATTATTGTATACGGCTGAATTTTCTTATTTTTACCGATATATAATAAAAGAATTCCTGATAATAATGAATTACCCTCAAGCTCTCACTTATGATTAAAAGCTTATTCGAATAATTGTTCGTAAAGAAAAAGTTGCGATGTGGTATCTTCTTTTATATATAGCCTCTCTCAAAAATAACAATATATATCAAACGACACATGAGCAGCCAAGCAAAGTGATTGAACAACAAACAGGGTTCGATTAACAGGTTTTATTTGGTCAAATTAACAATAATGATTCAACGCAATCGCTGCTGGTTTATTGTGTCAGCGTCTGTTAAACTTCGGCGAAATGAGCTTTAGGAAAAAATTCCACCACAAGTTTACTTATTTTTTTGTATGTTTGAATAAATATATCTAAATTTTCTCTATGGGCTACTAGTGATAATCAAATTATCAAAATAGTTTTACAAATTAAGTTAAAATAGCAAATATTAAGATGTATTTGAATACCTTGAACTTCCATTCTTTTTTATGCTTTGTATAATAAATATACCATATTTTATAAGAATTCTGAAAAAATAAATCATATTTCAGCTAAACATTTAAATAAATAATAAAAGGAATAAACCGTATATTTTTTGTGTATAAACCGAGAATTTATGGAACTTTTTCAAGTTAAAGTAAAGAGATATACGGTTCCGCTAATCTCGAAAATAAAAAGGTTTAGGAAAAACGATTTTTTTAATTTAAAAAAAAAAAACATTTTTGTTAGTTATGCGCAAGCGATTTTAACCCATAGCGTTTTTGGGTATTTTGAATAGAACTTGGATTCTAAGAGAAAAAAAATAAGCCCTAACATAAATCCTTTAAAGTCAATGTCTGAATTTGAGTGCCTGAATAGTTCGTAAAATTTACTTTCACTCATTGCGATGTTTGAATGCATATGAGCATCAAGTAGCGAGATTTTCCTCCAAGGCAACATTTAAGCTTCCGATCACCACGGCTTCCTTTATGTATCAGCTAGACATCGCAAACCCCCAAGATTTTGAACAACCCTCCCTGACTCCCAACACATGGCTGAGTCATTTAAAGGTTTCTCAATAATCCTAAAACTGTTCTATGCTACTTAAACAGACTTTTTCTACCACTTTTCCCCCGTTTCTACTATTTTTTTGAAAATATTACATTGTAGTAATCACAACGTGGATGCAAACAATAAAAAAACTGAAATAATCTTCATCGAAATAAATGTTTTAGTAGTTTTGTTTTTTCATTGGAAGCAATATAGTGATCTAGTCTTCGATGCCACATCTTTCGATTTTTCTACGAGGTCTTGCAGAGTCTGTAAAAGTAGGGAATATTAACATTAAACTAGAGACGTTTCGCGGCAGGGACGTCTTAGACTTTTTGGGGCCCTCGGAATCGAAGCAAAGTAGGCCCTTGTCCCCTACACAAATGTAGGCTCCATCTATGACTCTTAACCGCAGACTATATAGCATACGTTGTCAAATCTCGTATAAACAATAACCCAAGCAAATAAATGTACAAGACTTACAATCGCATAAACTTTCTGGACCGCGCGACTGTCGCATTTTGACTGAATGGGTAATGATGGTGTATGGCGATAGGCCTTGGCCTGTACATAGATGACGGTCATCACATGTAGCCAGTTGACATATCGTGCGAAATTCCCAGTTTTTCAGAAAATACAACCGGAAATAACATTTGACCGCTGAAATTATTCGAATCGTGATATTAAGGCCGATTCGAGAACGAGACGAGGCCCCCATTGTGGCCAAGACCCTAGGTCCGGGCCCAGTTGGCCTTAGCCTTAAGTCTTCTCTGCTTCGCAGACAACAGTTTAAAAACCACTGCTCCAAGGCATAAAACATAGATTGACGATTAAGAGGCATATAAGAATTTCTCTTCGTGTGCATCTCCGAAAGGGAATTTTCTTTTATGTCTCTTTTAGGATTTTCCCGGTATTGAATTTTAAACAAATTTTTGAAGAAAATACACAGTCTCGACTTACACACCGATAGGTTTATATTCAGACGGTTTCATTGCATTTTTTAACCCCTAAACTGTTTTGCCCGTAAACCGTACGGGCACACATATTTTCTTCTTTCTATCTTTGATTTGTATATATTTTAAATTCTAATAGTGAGATTCTTCGTGCTGTGTTTTTAAGAGATGTAGTTTGCACATGGTAATGAAATATTTCTCATTCGGAATTTTCTTTGTGGTGAAGGGGGAATTGTTCATTGAAAGCAGGAATTTCGATTCTCGAAAATATTCGATCAAGAGCAGGGTTATGTGCAATTTGTTGCTTATGAAAATAAAAAGAAGCTGATATTACCTCTGCCCCCATTGCAATTTAAGACTTAGTATTATACTATACTTTCAAATTGTGTGTGCATATTTAATGCACGCACACACAAAATCCTCAATTGTTTGAAAAAAAAGGTAAGAACATGAAATTTTTTGTGTGAGAGAAATTCTTTTAAAATATATGAAACGCATTCTTCATAGCACGCAGAGTTTACTTGTGAAAACCAAAGGTTTATGTTATTTTTTTTTGGTGTGTGTTCAACAATTATAAAATAAAAAATAGTATGAAAAACTGAAAATTTCAATAAAATTCTTTCATTTTCGCATTCTGATTATACTTTTTTAGCAAAAAATGTGCCTTTTTTTGGAACATTTTAGACAAAAAAATTTACCACTTTTAGGTTTGAAATTTGCTTACGCACTGATTTATGTAAGTTATTTGACTGGTTTTGTAATGTATTATTACGTATGTTTCAAGTATGAGTGTCGCGAACTAATTTCTCGCCATTAACTAAATTTTTACAACTGAAAGTCGCGTGGACCGTTGTATATGTAGTAGGTACTGTGGTAGTTTTTCGTTCTTAATTTATATTTGTTTTTATCATAACGCTCCTTTCAGCCCGTGGATCGAAAACTTTTCATCAGAATTTCAAAACCTACCTGGGCGGAAAAGATGTTTTTGTTGCATATGCCATCTGATCGACGATGTCAGATAGAGACCCACGAAATTCATCGTGGTCATCATTCTAGTTGTACGCCTGTCGTTAGCCGTAGCTTTGACCACCATGCAGGTGATAGAACGTTTTATCTCAGTTCTACCTCCAGTTTTGAGGAAGAATATCCTGGAAGGTGGTCAGGGGACTCTCACCTCATTTCCTCTTCTACCCTCCCTAGAGGACTTGCCAATCAACGAATGTTCAGAATGCCCCCATGTCGTACAGGGGCACAATACACTGAAAAACATGTGTGACTTATTCGGGATTCGAACTCAGACTCTACGGCACAGCACTCAGCGTCGCTATTCACTATACCGAAAGGACGGCTTCCTTAAAATCTTAAAACACGAAACAAAAGAATATTTTTCCGAACAATTTTAGCTACATGGTTTTAGATAGAATGACAATATTTCATTGTTGTTCTGATATCATTAACCACTAAACTGCCGATTGATAGCAGTGCAAAGGAAATAATCGGATTTCGGAAAGACGTATATATACGTCCGGGGAACTCAGCGTACTGGTTAGACGAGACGGATAAATACGCCGACGGCAATTGAGGATTAGTAAAAATATATGTGAATCAGCTTCATTAAAATCTGAGTTACCTCACGAATAAATACCTCGGGCTTCTGATAACTCGTTAAGAATTTAGAAAGGAAAAAAATTATTTTTATTGCAATATAGTTCAACATGTTTATCTTAATTTATAGACTACATTACCAACTCCTAAGTGACTCATTCATTTGCTTATTTCAATACAAGAACGAACATCACGAATTTCCTTTGATTAACGTACACCGATAGAGGAACCGCGCTCTGGCACACAATAGGATCTTCCGGACATGATTATCCCGGTTGGCATCAATAGCAGAGGCCAATCACGCAACGTTACGTTCAAAATTGACGTTAGATTGTCACATTACTACAATGAAAATAAAATATCAAAACCCTTCACCTTCCGGGAACAGGTGTGCGGTACCTGCAGCCGTTTAGATGGATAGGCAGATACACCGAAGTCATTGGTGCTGATTTGAGTTTCACAGGATTCACGGTATGGATCGTTTATGGTTTTGATCATTTTTGGCGGTTTTTAAAATGTTCTTTTTATGTTGTCGGATTGCTTAAGAGATCAGAATAAGTGGATTTGCATTGCGTAAGAGATAAATAATAAAAATATTATGCAATTATTATAAAATCCCAAAATTCCGTCCCATTAACGGGGATGCGTGCTCCTTCCAATTCGAATTTACATTTAATTATTTTTTAATATGCCCCCCTTTTTCTTGTTTTCACATTCTATTCAGTATTTTAATCGTGATTAATTGTTTCATAAATTTTGATATTGTTATGTAGATCGGGGTTCAATTTATGCTATCTGTCTCAAAGGCAAAACAATTCTACAGGAGCGAGAAGATTTATTTTAGAAAAACAATCCTTAAAATACTGGAATCAACAGCAAAAACCACAGAATAAATCCCAGTAGGTTTTTACACCTTCTACGGCACTCATGTACGACTATCTCAGTGTCTAAAATACAAGTATATTAAAGATTATTCACAAGCACACGCTCGTCCTATTCAACAGCCGAAGTAATAATTAACTCAGCTTCCGCGACCGGCTCCTATTTATAGTCTGAACGGATCTTTCGAAAAAGATCCGTTTACGTCATAGATCGTGATTTTTATAGATTTTTCCAGTAATTTTCAGAAGCATCCATATGGCCACCAACTCTACATGAATAATCATCAACATGATCGCCAAAAATGTGATACGAACTTGAAACGATTGCCAATATTTCGCCAAGTTTTCATTGAATCGCCATTATAATGGTTACCCTGTATTAAAAAATAAATCTGGTCATTAAAATATCTTTTAAAAAAGTTCTTTAAAAGACAGAGTGACAGAAAAGCATTCCCATTCAGAAAGTGTGTTTTCGTTTTAATCTAATCAAGGCACTCTCAAAAGTATGGTTCGATATTTATAATATTTCGGAAGTATTCAGCCACTATGTATTTAAAGCTGAAATGATGGGCTGGAATACGTTTGAACAACTACAGTACTTCTCGAATAAAACCACATTAAAATTCACCAAACATGAAAAAAAAATTATTTCTCAAACTTCGGTTGTACATAAGTGAATTTCGGAACAAAGTTATCAACTAAGTGGAACCCAAAATACATACACAAACAAATCTTGTTTGACTGAAACGGGCGACGCTGTGTCGGGATAGAAACTAAATGGATATAAAACTAGGAGAAAAAGAACTTCCAAGAGGGTCAATATTTTTGGGTGACAATTGCTTTGTCTTTTAGAGATTGCCTTCTTTATCTCCAGCCCTAAAAACGCGAAAAAGAAGAAACCTGGAATAAAAAGAATAAGGGAGCAGCAGCCATTTAGCAAGTATTTTTAGAGCTGTGCATCAGATTATTGAGGTTATCGATTCTACCGTCAAAAGAAAAGTTTACGTCTTCTTTCTCTCTCCTTATAAATTTTTATTTGCTTCACTTCATTTCATCCCTATAACAGATACATTCATATTATTTTATGCGTCTATTTTCATCATACATTATATTTGCTCTGCAGAGACATTTTTATACCTCATTTAATTTTTATCAAGCTTTATCATTATTATTTTTTCCTTGTCTTAAAATTAGTATTTTTAGTCTTACCATCAGTACTTTTCATAGAATTATTACTACTTCCTATAGACTTATTATTATTATTATTTTTCACTGTCTTATCACCACTATTTTTCATTGTCCTATTATCATTATTTTTCATTGTCTTATCATCATTATGTTTCATTATGTTATCATCATTATTTTTCATTGTCTTAAAATTATTTTTGTAGTCTTATCATTATTTAAAGGGTATGCAAAATATTTTTTTCCTTGGTAATATTTTTAAATCCGAAAACCAGGAAAGAAATATAAAAACAGAAGAGAAGAATATACAATATGTAAAAACTATAACACACACACACACAAAAGTAATAATATAAAAATAGTACATAAAACAAGTAAAACACAAAAACCTTAACTTAAAAAGCTTTATTTATACGAAAATAGGAGGAAAGCGACTCACTCACCATCACAAGATCTCTGGAACTATTAGATTTACAATCTTGAAATTTAGTAGGAATATCTCTTTTAATAAGCGGAAATCCACTGAGAGCAATTGAAGTGACAGACCCTGGACTTGAGGACAGAACCCAGGAGCTTCGGATCCGAAACCGAGTAACTTAACCACTACACCAAAATGATCACCATGGTGCGGAGGCTATTACTGGCTTATATAGATTATATAGCTACAGATTCCCCTACCAGTGAGTTGGTTAGGCGAACGAACGATATAGTTGTTAATGAGAGCAGTCAGTTTTGTGTGTGTTGGATGAGTTGCGTCACGTTTATCTGACGAATTTTTTTCCTGGATTGCTCTTTTTTTGCGGGTAGAGGCGCCACGACAGATCAGTTTAGGTTTCGTTTTTCTTAAGGCGGTATCACACGTGCATTTTTTTGGCCCAACTTTTCGCCGAATCTGAGGGGGGAAGGTTACCGTAAACAAAACGACATGCTCTGACATCAGCCACGTTCTTTCTCCACATTGAAACATTACTCGCTGATTTTTCTGCTTCGAAAACGACAATCCAATATTATTTCTTTTATTTCGCTCTCGCTTTTGTTTATGGGGGTAAGCAGAAATGGAGCATCATTCTGTTTAAAATATTATACGCCGTTAAAATATTGTACATCATTAAAATATATTACGCCATATTTCATGCGAAGCTATCACCGTTACCGCCATCTTGTTTATGACGTAGGGCGCCGAAGAACCCCATTGGCTGGAATTTCAAGCAACTTTCTCAGTTCACTGGCAAAAAGTTGTTCTAAAGACATTGCTATGGCAACGGAGTAAAAATTGCACGAATTGGAACAAAAATTGCACCAAACGTGTGATAAAGGCCTTTAGTTAAGCTAGGGTCACCAAATGAAGTGGCGCTCTTATCCGGTAGGACAAAACCCGGGACCTTTGGATCCGAAACCGAGTAACTTAACCACTACACCAAATTGATCACCATGGTGCGGAGGCTGTTACTGGCTTATATAGATTATATCGCTACACAATTTTATTTTTGAAACTCGACTAACAGAAGCGGGTCGGGGGGGGGGCGTTATAGTCAATATTTCCCGTCTTTCCTTCATCAGACCTACAAATTCGAAATTTGGTATGCCTGTTTCTTTTGTTGAGTAGAGACCCACAAAAAACAGGTTTTGAAATAATCGATAACCAAAAGGAGGATCAGGGGGATGTCATAGTTGAAAAAAATTCCCGTTTTTGAACTATTAGCACAAAAGATTTCAGATTTCGTTACTTAGTTTCTTTGGTTTAGTCAAAATCCGAAAAGAACGGGTTTGCGGAAATTCGCTCTCGAAGGGGGTTGCATGAGTTCATGATGTCATTATAGATTTTTAAGTATTTTGTTTTTGAACTTAGAACCACAGATTTGAAATTAGGCAAACACGTTTCCTTTTTTCAGTAGATATCCTCTTAGAATGGGTTTTACGGGAATCGAATCCCAGGGGCGATTACGAGGACACTATAGATCAGGGGTAGGCAAAGCGGCGCCCCCGATCGATTTTTAATGCGCCCTCGCTGGACTAATGTAAATGTATGATAGCCAGAGCGATTTACTTACTTCTTGAAGCAAAACTTTCCCTTTTTGTTTTGTCTATGTGGCGCCAGAGCGAGTGAGTGATTTTGGGGTTTATTGGCGCAAGAGCCGATTTCGGCTATACTGCGCCAAACATTTGTTTTAATATCTGTGGTCTAGACGGAAGAGAAAGAAAGAATGAATTGAATGACAAGAAAGAGGGTCGAAAATAGAGAAAGATCACTACGGTACCTCGGGTTCGTGAAGCCCATGTTTACCAAAGACAGTAAACCCCGTGGGAAAAGGAAAAGATCACTAGGGCACCTCGGGATTGTGACACCCGTACTCACCTAAAGAAGGTGAGCCCCTGAGGGGGTGGCACCAGAGCGCTCGCTTCTAATTTATTGCTTAGATCAGTGTAATCACTATTTTTTATTAGGCAGAATAAAACTAGATTTCGAAGGGAGAGGTTGTTGCAATGTCTCTTATTTTGAATAGTAATATTGATTTTTTTTCACTCTTGTCAAACGGCGATATACAACAAGTAGTCAGTTGAGTTTAGGATTGTGCATAGATTAACAGTTTGCTAACCTTGAGCGTATCTAATAGCACGCACGTATTTTTTTTAGTGTGTGATCGTATTTCGAATAGACCACGCGTAGACCGTGCATTTAAAACTATCAAGTAATCCGAAATAATTCTTTTCTTTTAAAACCCTTCATGGATAAATGTAAAAGAAAAATAACATATTATTTTAACGATGAATGGGAAGATCTATATTGTTTCGTTGATTACAAAGGGAAGTGTATTTGTTTGTTGTGAATAATAGTGTTGCGATTCCCAAGAAAAGTAATATTGAACGACATTTTAAGACCGTTCATACCAATTTTGATAGTGACTATCCAATGAACTCAGAAAATAGAAGAAAAATAAAATAATTTCTTTAAAATCTTCAATAACTAATCAGCAAAGTTTTTTTACTAAACCACTGCAACAACATAAAGCAGCAACGATCGCGTCATATAAAATATCGCATTTGCTAGCTAAGAATAAAAAACCATTTACAGATGGAGAATTAGTGAAAGAAGCTATGTTAGAAGCTGCTGATTCACTTTTTGAAGAATTTAAAAATAAAAAGGAAATAGTTTCAGCTATAAACACGTTGCAATTATCAGCACGAACTGTTACTAGAAGAATTGAAGTAATTGCGGAGAATTTGGAGGCAGAATTAGCAAATGATATGGAAAATTGTATTTTCTTTTAGCTACAGATGGATGAATCGACAGACGTGACAAATATATCACAATTAGCAATTTGCGTGAAGATGGTATTTTCTGAATTTACAACAAAAGAAGAATTCCTTAAAGTTCTGCCATTAAAGGGAAGCACCAGAGGAGAAGATATCTTTTCTACTTTTAAAAAGTATGTAACAGATGAAAAATTACCTGTACAAAAGTTATCGTCAATTACAACAGACGGGGCACCAGCGATGACTGGTAAGAAAAAAGGATTTATTACCTTATGTAGACAGGATTCCTTTTTCCCGAAATTTATTTCTTATCATTGTCTCATACATCAGGAAATGTTATGCGCAAAAACAATCGGTTTTCAACACGTATTTACGATAGCAACAAAAATTATTAATTCCATAAGATCGGGAGCTATGCAACACATAGTGTTTAAATTACTTTTAGAAGATGAGGACGTTCAGTTCACAGATCTTTTACATACTGAAGTGAGGTAACTGAGCAGAGGTAAAATACTAGAGCAGTTTATCATGCTTTTGCCACAAATAAAGGAATTTATTGCATCAAGAGGCGAATTTTACGAGCAATTAGAAAATAAGGATTGGCTAATCGACCTCGGATTTCTGACAGATATAACGGCAAAGTTGAATGAATTAAATTTAAAAATACAAGGGAAAAATCAGCATATCGCTGACATGATTAGTGCAGTAAATGCATTCAAATGCAAGTTAGTGTTGTTGAAATCCCATCTATTGAAAAAATCATTATCACATTTCCCAAATATAAAATATACCATTGAGAGTTTAAATTTGAATAATGAAAATTTTACTGCTACATCATATTTAGAAATTATAGAAAAGCTAATAGAAGAGTTTTCTTCTAGATTTGAAGATTTTGCAGCATTATAACCTGTTCTAAGATTTTTCATAAATCCATTCAATGTTACTGAAGATGATGTCCTTGAAATAGTTTCAGTGTATTTCGAGCTTCATAATATCGAAGACCTAGAATTAGAAATAATAAACTTGCAAAGTGATATTATTTTAAAAGCGCATAGTAATGATAAAATGTTTTGGAACTTAGTCGATGAAAATAAGCATCCTATTTTAAGGAAATGTGCGCTAAAAATTTATTCATATTGTGCAACATCATACAATTGCGAGTCTTTGTTCTCAAATATGAAATATTTGAAATCAAAATACTGAACAAAGCTTAATGACTCACATTTAGATAATTGTTTAAGGACCGGGAACTCTAAATATATCTCCAATTATAAGAAATTAGCTGAAAATATGGACACCCAAGTTTCACACTGAATTATATGTATCATTATGTATGACACCAACAAAATAAAGTTATAAAAAATCTGTTTTTTTTTAATGCCTATTTATACCTGTTGATTATCTGTAAAATATGCGCCCTCGCTGATTTTCAAATTTAGTATTGCGCCCTTAAGGACAAACAGGTTGCCGACCCCTGCTATAGATAATAAAAATAAATAAATAAAAATCCTGTTTTTGAACTATTAGATTTACAGCCTTGAAATTGGGTCCATGAGTATCTTCTATCTGATATTCCTAATCTGATGCAGTATTAAGATGCTACTAATAAACCTTCTGATTGGAGCACAGCATTAGTTAGATCTTCAGCATTAGTTTCATTGTAAAATTAGTTTTAAACAGTGCACCCCTTCAAGATTGTGGCCATCAAAAAATTTTAAGGACTCCAGTCATTAAAATTAATAAAATACAATTTAGCCATCAAATTGTTATTATGTACTAGAAACACAGTACTCATATTACAACAAAATAACTTACCTTCACGTCGATATAAATTTATCAAATGATTACACCTAATAATTTCGAAGTATTAAAAAAAATAAAATCGATCTGACAAAAATTCGGCGATAAATACCGTTTTATATTCTATTCCTACTATTAGCTCACACTCTCTCGATATTTATCTTGTTTAAATTTTCAATCATTAATAAAATGCACTTTAAAGCACTCAATTGAGCTGAAATTTTAAAAACACGCTTATTTAGGATGACAATACAGTAATTTAATTATAATTAATAATAATTAATTGACTAAAGCTAATTATTTAAAAAATTACAAATACAGCCACGTTGACATCATTTTAGGCGACTTAGCGACCATTTTGGCGACTTGTATTAAAACTTGAAAAGGTTTTTTCTCACATTTTCAAGAGCTTATTTGAGCTGAAATTTTCTATACACTATTGATTTGGGTAAAAATACGATAATTTAATTATAATTGACTGGAATTAATTATTTAAAGAATTACAGATACAGCTACGTTGGCTTCATTTTTAGCGACTTGGGTCAAATCTTTAAATGATTTTCCCCCCCTCACGTTTCAAAGTTGAAATGTTGAACTGAAAACGATTGTTTTGGATGGCAATGCGATACTTTAATGCTGTGGTTCTGTCATATGTATATACATATTTATATTAATTTTAACTATTTCAGAAAAGTAACTAAAATATTTTTTTTTTTTTTGTTGATATAAGTACGAATTGACTTGAAATTTTTTTTATATATTACTTGTTTGTGTGCAAAATTCTTACTTTTCAAAATGGGAACCGCACAGCTATTAGCCATAAAAATTCAAACGAGTAGCAGTGTCACAACTCGATTAAAACTTTCAAGCAAAAATGTGACCATCCTCTTTATCCATAAACATTGCTTATAAACAAGTGACAACGCACTATTTACGCACAACTAATTTCGAAAGTAATCTTTTGTGTGGCAGCAATTAATTACAATTTATGCCTCATAAAAGGCAAGATGCGATAGGAAGTCGGTGAACCTCAGAAGAATGAACAACATTCATCTTCAAAGGACTTCCAAAGTTTCTGAGCCCTTAAACAAAGGGTATAAATGATTAGTGAAGTACAATGTTAGGAGCACTTTCCATAAAAAAATAGTAACATATAGTGAAAATCGGTTAACAAGAAACTGAGGGGGACTGAAATAATTTTTCGTTTTGAAAGATATGCAAAAGAAAACATATATTCAATGGTTTTAGCAATTGCATACAATGTTAAAGAGAAATTTAACTCAAAACGTCCTTATTTTTCTAAATTTTTAACACCCCCTTAGTATTATTTCAGCTCAAAAAATGAAATTTACATTACGTCATCATAAAAAAAATCGCAAAACGAACGAAAAAAGAATTATATGACTTTTAACAACATAATTATAAAAGAATTTTTAAAAAAAAATTTATAAATTTTCACAATAATGGAATAAATTATGGGCAAAAAAAAAAAAAAACAGGATTCTTTTGTTTTTAAACAGTACGTGTTGTAATGTTTCTGAGGCACCATCCTGGCATAAGTCTTCCGAGGCAAAATGCCGAAGAACCGGTTTTTTTATTCTTTTTATCAGTCAGTTGAAAATTCGTATTCCGTTCACGATCCAAATAGAAAAAGAATGACACGACTATCCACAAAGTCAAGTTAGAAAAAAACTTAATCGAATGTCACATGCATGGATTGGAACACCTTTAAAGTATGGTTGAAATAAATATTTAAAAGATGATCGTAGGAAAAAAAAACTTGATGAACCAATTCAGATTGGAAATTGAGTTAATAAATTTTTAAATATCATTTACTTAAGATTCTATTCGAGACATAACACGTAATTTAAAAAACACGACATTTAAATACATATTTTTAATTTCAGACAATTTCTTCCATGTGTCTTCATATCTGTCCAATAATATACTCATTTTTAGTTCAAGTTACTCACAGCTATCACAATTTAATATAAACAATTCGATGCAGGATAAAAAAAAAGCAGCTCAGAATTCTATTGATTCATGGAATGGAACATTTATTTACAGCTGGATATTAATAAATTTTTAAAAGGGGATCGAAAAATTTAATGTATTAATTCAGATAGGAAACTAAATTGATAAATTCTTAAATATTTACCTAAGAATGTGCTACATAACATGTATTAAAAAAATGCTAACATAAAATACAAATTTTTAATTTCAGACGATTTTTTCCATGTCTCCACTCTGTTGAAGAATATATTCAACCTAAGTTACTGCTATCACAATTCACTATAAACAATTCGATGTGAAATAAAAACAACAGCAACTCAGAATTACGTTTCTATATAATTCAGGTACCAGTTAAAGTTACAGTGTTAACAACTTTTCAATATCTTCCAAATTAGTTGTTCTTTACAATAAAGCAACTGTTTGATAGGATAAACTTTGATAATTTATTACATTTTGCTATTATTAAAAGATAAAAAAAATACCAATTAAAATAAAAATTCGAAATTCTGATTTTTTTTCATTTTTGGTTATCACTAATACATTAATAGCAAACATTAATGCTCAGTTCCCGGGGACATTTTTATTTTTTTTAAATTTATTTAAAAATATATAAATAGTTTTTTTTCTTCCAAATTTTAAACGTATTTATTTATTGCTCAGTATCTATTGAACCATTTTCATTACAAAATTCTAAAACACATTGCGTACTTCAAACTTCACTTTAGATGGAATTTAAACAATAACAATCCAGTTAAACAAATTAAAACTCATATTTTAAGTTGTTGCCTACATATAAGTAAATATCTGTAATTTATACTATGAGTACATTGCATGTGATTTATTTTTCTCAACTTTCATTGAATTTAAAAGATATTCTATGAAAGAGTTTATAATACTATTTAGAAAATAAGCCTAATTTTTTTAATAATTTAAAACATAATTATCTCTTATTTTTCGGACAAAAGATTATATTCTTCCGCTTTTCTTTGAATATACTAGACCAATTTCTTTGGAAATCAAGTGATCAAGATTTATGTGGCACACTTCCAAACGACGTAAAGCTAACTTCGTTTATGCGATTCCGAAAGAGGCAGAAAAATTCTCTTAAATTAAGGATCAATATAATATCCTAAAATGTTTGAGAGGAAGAGTTTCAATAAATCAAAGGACGGGAATCATATTTCTTCCCTTTCTTTGTCTTTTCTTTTTCAATTTTTAGCATTTACTAATGTTCACTTAGATTTATCATGCGTGTTATTATAAATAAAATCCTAACTAGAAAAGTTTACCTATGGGAAATTGTTTTAGGGAGATAACATCACAAAAAATATGCGTTTCATATAAAAAAGACATTTTGATTATTCTGGACATTTTATTAAGTAATTTCGTGTCAACATATGTATTTTTTAGATAAATTCATTAATTTATTTTACAAGAATGGTTTTCACTACGTTCTACCAAGATAAAAAAGACAGTTAAAATGTATAACGAAAACATTAAAAAAACTGAGTTTCAGTTAATACATTTCAATCATAACACATCGTAAAAATCCAATTCTAATGCATCATTTTGAGTACTTTTTTCGAACTTACTTGGCTTAAGTTATTTCGATAATTTAACACTTCTCTCATTTTATGGCTTAATGAAACGAAAATATTTTTAGCTTCTAAAAGAATAAATTTATGTTTTTCAAGTTTTTTAGCGAATTTCGTGAATTTCCTAGTAAATATATCAAAAAAAACTTATGTTCATTAACTAACAAATTTCAATTTAATAAAAACTGTAGTTGAAAATTTACAACAGAAAAATGCCTAATGTATAATGCTCTAAATATATATATCTATATGTACAGAAGAAAACGACTCATTCACTTATTCATTCATTCGTCACGAGATCTGTAGACTTATTAGACCTAGAGACTTGAAATTTGATTGGAATATTACTTTTGTTGAGCAGATATCCTCTAAGAACCAGTATTAGAAAAGTCCGTCCCCACGCAAGGAGAACAGGGGGGTCGCTATAGACAAAAATTCTCGTTTTTGAACTATTAGACCCACCGACTTAAAATTTGACAAACATATCTCTTTTGTTGAGTAGAGATCCAGTGAAAACGGGAAATCGGCCAAAGAGGGTTGGTTACGCATTGCTTTGGGGTGTTATAGGTATAAAAAAGACTTAAGGAGTTGAAATTAGACAATCCCCTCTATTGTTGAGTAGAAATCAGCTAAAAACGGAAAATCGATTCCCAAAGGAGGTTTCAATGGGAGAGGGCAGTGAAAAAAATTGACATTTTTTGAAAGATATGTTGACTTGAAATTCAACAAACACACATTTTAGTTCAGTAAAAATTCGTAAGGAACGGATTTTAAGGAAATCGATGAGGGTGGACATGAATATATAGCAATACTTCGACTTTCGCGAACCCGGAGTTAAACAATTTTCAAATCTCGACGACTCGTCTTTGGTTTGAGAGCTACACAACCCGATTACCTGATGAAATTGGCAATGTGATTGATTTAAAAAGTTATCGATCTTTCCAGGAAAATAAATATAGAAGTTGACAGTGATGGCGCTCAAGAACTGCTGGATTTCCACAATCAGGAGAAGCTGACAATTGATGATCTCATAGAAATGCATGAGCAAGAGCCAGACATTGAAAAACTCGAGTCTTCAGGTCCAATTCAATCAGAAGATCGAGTGATCGTTAGAAATTTGACTGAAGGCCTCAGTTTAATTGAAGAAGGGTTACGAATTTCAGAAAATATAGATTCCAACGAAGAGAGAGTGTATTTTTCAAAAAAAAAAAACAAGGGATGGAAAAAATATTAGCATGCTATAAGAAAATTTTGTGGGAGAAAAAGAAAATCACACTGAGCTGGCAGATAACTTTGTTAGATTTTATAAAACCTTCTCCATCAACAAAGTAACTTCGGTTTGCGATTTGTATTTATGTATCTAAGATTATTTTTTCTAAATTATTTTTTTTTCGCCTCTGGCACCAATTAAAAATAATTTATAAGTATTTAAACGCGAAACTATATATACCCCGACCCGCTGTCACTCACACAATCCTACCTATCGCGTAAGTTTGGGGCATTATTGTACAACTGTTTTAAAAATTCAAGACCTGTCCTTTTCAAATCAAGTTGCGATGGCTATAAGAATGTTTTTGAATACAAATCGAAAGTTTATGCAAGAACTTAGATATCAGTAACCTAAAAATAATATATATAGTCACACAGCATCATGAAATACCTACCAAAGCGGGCGGCAAATGTCTAGTAGAACGTAAAATAAGAATTACGTAGGTCTTCCAGTTCTCAATGTCTCCCCAAACTGATCAGCCATGAAAATTTGAGTAATTCGAGATACCCGTTTGACAGCCGGTTCGGATTAGAGCATTCGAATTCGACGTGCGTTGGGGTTTGGCAGCTTGCTGAGCAGGTGAAAGCAACAGAAGGTGGGTAGCATGGAAAGTGATATTCCATATCAGCTTAGCCTGAATCACTTATATCAGGTTTATATGTGATATTATCAAAGATAGAGACTTGTCAGATTTGCTAAGAATTATTTTATATACATAATTAAAAAAACGCTTTCGTTTTTATTTAAAATAATCATAATATTGTTATTTGCACTTACTTTTATTGTTTTTTTTCTTCATATTCGAACGAATTAATGGTGTTTGCCTATTTTGATAATCGTTACTATTCCATTCAGATATACAACAATTAAAAAATGTGTTCATATCAAGATATTTATTTCATCAAATTTGATTTAATTATGAAAAAAAAGTCTCGGCTTCCATGATTCGATCAAAATTTGTAATTATATCATGGAAATATATTTAATAAAGCTTGCAATAATAAGTAAGAAAAAAATTACTTATATTTTGATTTTAATAAGTTTCACACACACGCTGATACATATACTCTTATGTTAAGCCTTGTTTTAATAATATTTGGTGAAATGTAATATTAAAATTACTTTCAGTTAAAGGAATTCTATAGATTTAAAAAATCAATTAATAAAACAACTCAAACACAATAAATTTGTACTAAAATTCAAATAACGGTTTCTAAATCAATTAAACGCGTTTATATTTCCTCTTCTTTATTTTCATCCATCTTTTCCCCCTTTACAAGTTGTTCTTTTTCAATTTTGAGAGTATTGTTTTAAAAATATTTTATCCAGTAAGAACTGTTTATTTCTGGTCAATTTAAATCGATTTTTAGAATTATGGAATCATGAACATTAAAGATACTTGGAGAGAGAGAACTCATTTTTCTTTACAATAGAACGCCATGAATATTTGTAAGAATTCTTTAAAAACATCCAATGGTCAAGCTAAATAATAGGTAATTAAAATATCGGACTGTCATCGTCAATTAATGGTTTTATCTACTTAAATATAACTTATTTTGCATTTTTTAAAAAACGTATTTAAGTTATTTTTCAATTCTTTTAGGGAATCTTATTGGTAATTTTTAGCAAGTTTTACATAATTATATATCCAATTTTTGATAACAACGGGTGCGTGTAATAATATATATATATAACTGTGATATATGAATAAAAAATTAAATTCATAATCAATTAAACATGATAAAATATTTTGTTTCTTCACTGAACAATTGCAACTGTAAAACATTTAATGAGCTATAAAAGAAGTTAAAATCTAACTGTCCTTATTATTCAAAAATAAAAATTCCTTCGGTCTAATTTAAAAAAAGTAACTTAAACTAACTTTCTTAAATATAAATTGACTATACAAGAATTATCAATGCACTTACCTTAAATAGCTATAAACAAGAACATCAAAGAAAGCAACAGAAGAGGAGCAACATCAATTTATTTTAGAAGCAATCTATAAAAAACAATACGACACATCAGTGTATTGCATAAATAAATATAATTATAATTTGTTAAAGAATATGCAAGTTCATCATTCTACAAAATAGTTTAGTAATATCGAACGCCAGACATTTTAAACTTCCAGTTACTACACGGTTATTCTGCGAACCAAATTCTAGTAATTTCATTTGTCATCAGTTCATTTCGGGCCCTGGTCTTAGGAGATCTACAGGTCTCCTTGGCACTGGAGGATCGAAATTTATAACCAGAAAATCTGGTTAAGTCTAGCCTCTCCGAGCCTTTCCTAGCCTTTGGGTGCCCGCCTCAAGCATACAACAGATAAACCGGCACTGTTTTTCATTCCAATTGAAAAATGTTCATTTCATTTAATATTACATAGAAACAAGTATTATACAAAAATTCTTTTAAAGTCAGCTCCTACTTTAAATGAATGTTTAAAGTGTAGCTTGGCGATGTCAATTTCTTTTGGCGACTAAAATCGGTCGCCAAGCTACTTTATTTAGCGAAAAGTGTCCGGAAGCCAAAATGAATTCGTTATCTCACCAGGATATCTGGATAAAAATCGCCAAATCCACAGCCCCCTATACTATACTTGAGCCGAATCGATGAATATAATATTTTATTAACGATTGAAAATTTGAACGATATATATATATATATATATATATATACGGAGAGAATGAACTAATAGTAGGAATTGAAAAAACAGAAAGATTTGTCTGCATTGTTGTAACAATGGCTATTTCGGCTGAAAAACCGGTTTTCGACACCAACTTTTGTCATTGTTTTAACAATTACAATGTAACAACAATGGAGATGAATCTAAGTTGGCGTCGAAAACCGGTAATTAATTTAGTTTAATTAATCAACCAATAATTAATGAATTAATATTTGAAAAAACTGTGTTAACATCAAATGTGTCATCCCCTATAAGTTTTAAAAAATTTCTTTGAACTTGGTTGAATGAATAGAAAGTATTTTATTAACGATTGAAAATATGAACAAGATAAATATACATATAAATAAATAGAGAGAAAAGTGAGCTAATAGTAGGAATTGAAAAAATATATTAAGAAATGAGTGAATGTTTACTAGCGTCACACTATAAAGTAACACGAGAGCTATTGGCGACGGACCTAGTAATTTTGAACCATGGTCAAGTGACTAGAATGAAAAAATTTGGGAAACACTCCAAAACTCGAATACTTAATCATTAGTGAATAAGACTACTGGACCTCGCGTTTACTTATGATCTCTTTAAAAATTTAAGAGAGTGTTGATCCCAATGACCTTAAGGTAACCATGGCAACAGAAGCCATACATGAAAAGCACGTGCGTAAGCATGGCATGCAAAAGCAGTCTTATATCGACACAAGTGCAAACAAACTGTGATAAATGATTGTATAAACATTACTCGTAACTATAAGAAGGACGTTGTGTTTTTAAAAAATTGGATGAATATTAAATATATAGGATATGATATGATGTTACATGATTTCAAGAACATGGAAAATTATTTTCTGCACGTAATGATATGATATGGTATGCACTGTGTGTTTAAAAATAAAAATATTTTAAAAAAGCAATAAGAAAAAATAGCGAATGTGCGACATTTTTACAAACCGATACTAAAAACAAGTAATATAAAAAAGATTAAGTGAATTCCTACTTCGAATGGTCGAATAGAAAGTATTTCATTAACGATTGAAAATTTGAACAAGATGTATATATATATATATATATATATACATACAAGTGTGTTAATTTTAGGCCTAACTTTTCAATATGGCTCTTTTTTTCTATTATGTCGAAAATTTCTGTTGTATGGGGAAGGTATAAATCCGTAAAGTATATTTAATTCCAATTTTGCTGGGTACTAATTCAGCAACAGCTTTAGAAATCATAATAGATCTCCATTTTAGTCCATAGGCTCTTTTGATTTATTCCATTTTAAAGTTCTAACTCTGTTTCCTGCCATGCATACGCCGTTTACTTAAATCTAGTGCAATATTTATTCTCACCATTTATTTTATAGTTTTGTTTCTTAGAATCTGGTTTCCATCTTTTTGCTTTGTTGGTTGTATAATTTTGTCTTGTTATATTTTCATTTTATTATACCATATATATATAGGGAGAGAGTGAACTGATAGTAGGAATTAAAAAAAAGAGCATGATTTGTCTGGATTGTTGTAACAATGCATACCCGGTTTAGCCAGTTTGGATGAAAAACCGGTTTTCGACGCCAACTTTTGTTATTGTTTTAGCAGTTACATTGTTACAACAATGGAGACAAATCTAAGTTGGCGTCAAAAACCGGTAATTAATTTAATTTAATTAATTAATCGATAATTAATGAATTAATATTTGAAAAAACTGTATTAACATTGAGCGCATCCACTACAAGATTTAAAAAATTTATTTGAACTTGTGATCGGATGAATAGAAAGAATTTTATTAAGATTGAAAATTTGAACAAGATAAATATAGAGAGAGAGTGGGCTAATAGAGAGTAGGAATTGTAAATAATATCCCATCCCTACAGAAACTATTGAAAGATTTAATCATTTGTATCAGTGATTGAGAGTTCATTCATGTAGCATTATAAAGCAATACGAAGACTACTGGCAACGAACCTTGTACTTTTGAACCTTGGTTAGGTGAAAAAGCCTCGACAGATTTAACATACATCGGCACCCCTCTACACGGCGGATCTTCAGTGGCACAAAGGCTCGAGCCCTCGAAACGACAGCGCCCCTAGTTCGTGACCATAACCGCTAGGCTACTGCGTCCATTAAATTTGTATCAGATTACGGAGTGAGTGAGAGTGAATATTTAAGTAGCACTATTCAGCTATACTCAAGGGCTATTAGAGAAGGACCTCGTAACTTTGAACCATAGTCAAGATACGAGGATGACACCTGAGCTGGCACCCCTTCTCCTAACTTCCACACCACACCAACGGGGGAAAGTTTGAGCTCTCGACAGATTTAACGTGCATCACTCCCCTACACGGCGGGCCTTTAATGGTACTGGGCTCGAAATCATTACATGCCGGCCACGAGTTCATTACCTTGACCAGTAGGCTACCACGGCCATCAGATTACGGAAAAAGAAGGGGAAGGAATGTTTTCTTATGTGTTACTTTCCCTTACTAAAAAAAGCAGCGGTAACCTTGCGGTGAAGGTAATGGACTCTTGGCTGGTCCAGTTCGAGCCTAGAGTCTCCTAGCCGTGTAAAGGGGGCCGTTTCTAGTTAAGTCTGTCGAGGCTCAAACGTCCACCTGTTGGTGTGGAAGTTAAGTGTACTCCGGTGTCGTCCTCGTCACTTTACCGTAGCTCAAAATTACGAAGTCCATCTTAAACATCCCTCGTGCAGCTTAATAGAGAGACGTAAAATCAACTCTTAATTACTCTTTATAACTGTAAAATACAATTTTAATACTCATTTTACTTGAGTTTTTTTTTTTTTTTTTTTTGTTATCGTTGCACTTTGTAGCTGCGCAAGGGTTAATAACAAAGCATCACATAAATTTAAATGTTTTACCAAGCGATGAGGACAACACCCGCTCTCTTAACTTCCACACCAACGAGAGAATTTAAAGCCTCAACGGATTTGACGTGCATCACCCCCTCTACACGATAGCACCAGGACTGCGACTCAACAACATCGGCCACGAGTTCGCAATTTGTGACTACTAGGCTACTATCACAGAATTTTGAATCTAAATGTCGATTTATTCTAATTCTTCTTTTTAAAGCTTTGTAGAAAAAATCCAATTTAAGGTCTAAAGAGATATATATGATTCAAAAGTAGCTATTGAGAATTCTTCAAAATGATGAAACTTAAGCAACGGATTATAACGGATATCTCGGTGAAAAACATGACGTATCGCGCCAAATATGAAGATGTTGTTGCAGGAAGACAGCGCACACCCCTATTGTGTTGCAGATGATGCCATTGAGGGTTTTAAAGATGAATGGAACATCCAATTGTGTTCTCAATCATCCAACAGCACTTGCTGTAACATCTTGGATTTACGATTTCTTAACATGATATTAGCATTACAACACCACATGCGTCTACCAAACCAGACCAACTTATTGATGCCGTTTATGCTTCAGTCAATATGTTTAAAATCATAACATTAAGCTATACTGTTTTCACTTTGGAACAGATTATGGAATACACAATGTAGGTTGGTAGGAGATGTCACACATGACAAAAGCAGGGTTTCGATTACAAAACATGTTCCTGAAATTTAATATTTGTGCCAGATAATCCAAAAACGTGATCCCCTCCTATAAGGTAATACATATTTTTTTTAAAAAATTAGACACCATATAAAATCATATATTTTATTTTCATATAAAATAAAAGTTGTAGAACGTTGGACGTTAAAAATTAAAACTGTGGTGAATTAGTGGTTGGGTTCAATGAAGTCTTCTTAGGGTAACAATTATTTTTTAATTTAGGTTAAACAAAGACAACGCATATAATTAACAAAATCACTGAACAAAGAACACGATCGGTTTTTCATAGAGATCATACTTTTCCTCACCTGGTCTATACCGAACATAAGTGGTCGCTATAGGGCGTTTGTGTGACAATCAGTTACAGTTATTAATACAAGATCTGTTACAAAAGTATAAACACAGACTTATACTACTACAGTAGCATCTCCTTAAGTACATAATGCGTATGCCTTGAAAATAGAGACAGAGTAGAAAAACATTTCAAAAATTATTTAAAAATTGTTTTTCACAAATTAATAACTGTATTTAGTGACATACAGTTTGAGCAGAAATATGAGAAACGAAAAGATGATTTTGTCTATTTAAAAAACAATTATTTGGGATATATATTTATCTATACAAATAAATAAAATTGAAGTGTCTGTTTGTGTAATTTCAAATTAGCAGCTTTTTATTAAATGCATTTAAAGGTATGTACGGTACTTATATCAAAAAATCAATTTTTAAAATTTTTGTCTGTCTGTCGGTCGGTCTGTTTGTTCCGGCTAATCTCGGGAACTTCTGGTCTGATTTTCAAAATTCTTTCACCAATGGAAAGCTACATTATCAGCGAGTAACATAGGATATATTTTATCTCTATATTCCTAAGGGAACGGAAACAATGCAGGTAAAACGTTGACGTTGCTTACTCCCCGCCAAGTTGGCGCAAAATTATGCATTTGGTCAACAATGGAAATTTTAATAAACATTTTCTCACACATTTGTAACAAATAACTGAAACATAGAGTAATTTAGCATCTTTACAAAAAAAACAATTTTTAAATGTTTTTTTTTATTAAACGTCTAACGTTTATTACGTTACGTTTGTCAAATGTCAAACTCAAACTTTGAGAAATATCGCCAAGTTGGTTAAGAAGTTCTCAATTCCGACAATGCCAGTTTTCTCCCACTTTTTAAAGAGGGAAATAAAATAAAGTTTTAGCGAATTGCGCGCGTGATTTTGAAAATTCTATGGTAATATTAATTGACAGTTTCATAAAAAGTTTTGATTTATCGAATATTTATAACTTTGAATTTTTTTTAAGCTAATTATACAATATTCATATTTTGCACAAAATTTTTCACTTATACTGAACTTAGATATTTTACATGGAGGTATTACTTTGAAGATATATATATATATACTAGATATTTCTATGGAGGAGAGAAGCCATACAATATCACTCACCGAATAAAATTAGGGAGCTTTACGCAATACTTATTTCATCTTCGGTCTTTCTAATCCTCAAACCTTTTGGAATAAGTACAAAGACTACATGGCGAAAGATATTTTGCGACGAAAAACAACCGAATTTGCCTTTCAATGAACACATCTACAACGAAAAGCAATAAAGGTTTTCAGAATAGTTAGGAAAAAGCTACATGATTTTGGAATGATTAGCCCTAGACGTGTCGACGGAAATGGTTTCAATAATGAAATCACTTGAGAATTAAGATACTATTTTATACATTGCAACATCAAGTAACAGAATTTATCTCTCAATTAACTCCAGAACAAAATCCCGTTTTGCAAGAAGTGTTACGCAAAATAGAATCCGGCAGTGGTGCACTCTTCTCGAAGCCCCTGGAGGAACAGAAAAAACGTTTTTGCTAAACTTATTATTAATGGCCATCAGAAAAACCTAGAAGATAGCAGTTGCTATGGCTTCTTCTGGTATAGCCGCGATTTTACTGACCAACGGTCGTACTGCACATTCCGTTTTAAAATTATCGCTTAATCTTGCATTTGCAGATTCACTTATCTGAAATTTCAGAAAAAATAGGCAGGATGCTTCCACAATGTAAGCTTTTAGTGTGGGGTGAAAGTACGATGTCTCACAAGAAAGCTATAGGAGCGTTAAATCGGACTATTCAGGATTTACGAGAAAGTACAGATATTATAGGAGGAATGGTACTTTATTTATAGGATTTATTATTATTTATAGGATTTATATTTATATTTTAATTTATATTTATTTATTTATTTATTACTTGAAAAATTCAGTCAAAACGAATATGAGAGAGCATCTTCATAATGACGTAGATTCAGAACATTATTCAGAGAAGCAATTGAAAATCGGTTATGGATGTTAGGAAGCAAATGCTAGAGGTTATACTTTAGTTCCAGAGAATTTTGTAATGTAGAAGAAAATGATGTAAATCTTATTGCTGAAATTTACCCGGGTTTGCAACAAAATTTAAATTGGGATCAGTGGTTGCGAGCAAGATCAATATTGGCGCCTAAAAATGACTTTGTCAATAAAATCAACACTGAAATTTTAGACGTGTGGGAAAATGAAGGAATATTTTTTTGGGTACAACCATGGATACAGAACACAAAGTACTTCATATCCCACGGATTTCATAAATTCGCTTGAACTTTCGGTGCACCCTCATATAAACTTGAATTAAAAAATATATGTACCAGTTATGTTTATGCAAAATATCGATGCTCCTCGACTAAATAATGTCATTGTCCATAAAATCAACATTAAAAATTTAAACGACGTGCGGGGAAGGGGGGGGGATGAAGAAATATTTATTAATGAATACAATCATGGATAAAGAACAAAGTACTTCATATCCCACGCAGTTCTTAAATTCACTTGAACTTTCGGGTGTACCCTCACATAAACTTCAATTAAAACTAAATGTACCAGTTATACTTATCCAAAATCTCGATGTTCCTCGACTATGTAAAGAAACGAGGCTTTGGATCACAAAACTTATGCAGAATATACTTGGTGCCAATATTTTAACATATGTCATGAAAAGGGATAGTGTTATCATACCTCGGATTCCAAGTATCCCCACTGACCCTACCATTTCAATTCAAACGAGTTCAAATTCCAGTTTTACTGTTGCTATACTGTAGCCTGATCGGTGTGTCCAATGCCTAAATCTTCGCATATTTGCAACTGACGAAGAACATATAATATGGAATACAGTAGCATCTTAGAATAATATTCTGTTTTGAGCTCTTTTAAAGAGAAATGCATTAAACGTAGATACTTTCGATATTTTAAAAATATTAATACTTTAAGTTATTGATTTTTGTTGTTAATTATTATAACAAATTACGTTTTCAGTTTTTTTAAACTAAGCTCAATTTTAGAATTTTTAAATTTTATTTGTTCCAGTCAAGCAATAAAAAATCCCACAATCCAAAATCTACAATCTCGGTAGGCCACTCTATCCTTCCTCTGTCGAACTCGGATACTTGATCAAAAGCTGATCGCTGTTTTCTACGAGACATAACTGATCGTTTTTTGAAAAACCACAAGAAAAACACAATTGCCGAACTTGAAACGTCGAAATCTTCAAGCCTTAAATAGGTGGTGGTGCCACAGGTGGTGGGTGATGTGTGTCTGCGCTGAAATTCTAATCATTTGCATATTCACCTCCGCTAATGCATGCTGTAAATTTCATGTTATTTACGTGCTTCCTTCCGGGTGTTGCATTTACGGTGGCCAGCAGTGTAATTACGACATGGACAGTTATTTAAGACATCAACGCGAGCGGAGCCGCGGGTAAAAGCTAGTCTATATATATAAAAAATGGATGCTTGTGATATGAAACCGCTTCACTCCAACACCGTTCAACCGATCACTATGAAAATTGGTATGTATATGTACTTTTTTTGTGGAGAAGGTTTTTTGTGCTATCCTTTTTTGTTTCAACTCTGCTACAGCATATCAACTTCTGCACCGTTCAATAAATCGGCAAGTTGCCAAAAATGATGCCAACTTGACTCTATCGCCAGCATTTCGTTATGTTTCCATTGAGAGTCGCCATTATAATGTAAGGAACGGCACTGCGAATAATATTATTAACGTTTTTTACATCCAGATATAAATTATTTACACTATTTTAAGCGTTCATTACACTAAATTTGTAACAATGTGTTACTTTTGCTGAGCAGAGATTAGCTTAGGAAGGTGTTGTCAAAAATCGACCCACAAGAGAGTTACGGGGCGTTATAAATAGGGAAAAAAATCCTTTTTATCAGCTATAAGACCTTCAGATTTAAAATTTTAAAAAATATGATTTTTTTGTTCAGCTAAGATACATAAGAAACTTTTTTTTTTTTGTATAATTTGCAATTCACATAAAATTAAACTCATTAAAAAACTTCTTAAACCTTCAATCTGTATTGTTTAATTTTTCAATTCGCCCGTGCGAAGAACGGATGCATCAGCTAGTATGTATACATAATTGTTTCACCTGAAGAATTAACAAAGCTTTACAAGAATATGATACACCCAACTGTATATTCTTAACATTTTTATAATGGTGGTTGCCCTGTGCACACTATGGAGGCTCAAAGTCCTCGAGTTGGTGCGGTGTGGAAGTTCGGAAGTGTGGTGTCAGTTCAGGTGTAGTTTTTGTCAGTTACGTGATTCAATATTACGAAGTCCATTACCAATAGTTTTCGTCTAGTTTTGAAATACGATGTTAACAATCAATCAAAAACAAGCAGAAGATTATAGGCCTTAAATTTCAATTTTACTGTTTTGGAATGCACAACAACAAAAAAGAAACATTGAATAAACATGCATTATTGTTTATAACCATAGTACAGTAATGTACATTTTCTTACAGGATACAATAAATGTGAATCAAATTATTTGAAAATAAACATTCCCTTACACTTCCTCAGAAAGCTAAATCAAACATACAAATTAGTTTATCCCCTTAAAAAAAAATTAAGTAATAAAACATGCTTAATAGTAATGTCAAAATAGTAATATGTGAAACCAACATCAAAGTTTGTTAAAATTTTTTACCAGTATCTCCAATTATACTTCAACAACCGAAAAATTAAAGGACATGACCACACAAGATGAAAATAGTAAATTCATTATAAATTTATGTCTATGGTTTTATTTATCAAGGAGTGTCAGAAAACGAAATAACTTTCAAGAAAGCTTAACAAATCAGAATCATCTGGAAGTCATGTTCCACTAATTGGGTACGGCTTTTATTTAATACGGTTCCGACTCACACAGATATATAATGCTTTGTACACCAATTAAAGACTTCCCCTTTGATCTTCCGACCGTTACTGAAGTTTTCGCAACCTTTCTTGATTTTACGATTCCAGTTTCACAGGGTGCTGATTTAAGGTGACTGCCTACATTCGGAATCGTGGTTTTGAACAAGTGTATAAATGGATAATTTTTTATATACAGTGTCGCTTGAAGTAGAATATACATATAACATGGTTTTAAGAATATGAATGCAGGGAAAAAAATTATTTAAATGGAATTTTTTTTGGCAGAAAATGAAGAAAAAAAAAAGAATGACATATTTTTTTAAGAAAACATTTTCCTTTTGTAATACTACCATGTTGTGAAATACTAATTAATGCAGCCTTTGATGGTTACAGGAACAAGATATTTTTAATGTTCATGAAGTTCCACAACACAAGGAGATGCACACACAAACAAAATAACATAAGACATCAAAGGAGGGAAAGGCTTTCCCTGACTCCACGTGTATCCATGGCTCGGGGACCAACCGGCGGGAAAAAGAACTCTGGAAAAAAAAACACGTTCTCCTTTCCCCCAAGAACAAGTAGCGCCACCTGGCTGTCGTTATTTGTCAAGGGAAGGCAGAGTTTAAATGTAACCGTTACATTCTCCCCCTACACCGCCGAAGACCGTCTCGGCGAGGTGGTGTACTATCAGACAATATGGGCATTCGCTCCAGCAGTTCCTCTAGGAATCAATGGTTGTTTGCGAGGCCTTCCTCTTCTCCTGAGAGGTACTACAGGAGACTGGGTTTGTGTGACATTCAGAAAAGGTGTTAAAGCTGATGCATGATAGACACCTAAAGGTTTCGTCAGGTTTGTCACAACTAGCTACTACAAATGTGGTGGGGGATCTCTGGGATAGCACAATGTAAGGCCGTCTCTCCTGGGCATCAGTTTGGCACTCCTGTTTTGACTAAGAACTCTGGGAAAAAAACGTTCTCCCTTCCCCCAAGAACAAGTAGCGCCACCTGGCTGTCGTTATCTGTCAAGGGAAGGCAGAGTTTAAATGTGACTGTTACACTTTGATGAAAAATGCTTCAATAATTATATATTTTCCGAATATAAGACGTGTACAGAGCTTGAACTAGGACTTTTGGAATATATAGTTTGAAACGGATTTACTCATATTTTATTATATCAGAGTAAAGAAATTTCAACAAAAAACACCCATTATTTCAATTGATCGTAACTCTGAAAATTATGCAAATTTTCAAAAATTCAAGTTCAACCCCTGTATTAAAGTCCTAGCTACATATAGGCAAAATATTATTATAGAAGCCTTTTTCCATAAACGGAGAATGTTTTGAAACTATGTTATTCCTCTCCCCATTTTTTTTGCCAAAAAATTGCATTTAAGTAAATTAAGTTATAATATATCCTTGAAAGAATTTTTTTTTGTAGTATATTTCAAATTCAAACTAAACTAAACTCAAAGATGCAACAGCCCATGACAGGCCGGGCCTACCATGCCCATTTCAGTTTTCGTGACCCTGGGGTGGAGGTGCATCAGCAGATATTCCGGTCTCAGGCGATCAGTAACGCAAAATGCCTCAGATTTAGTTCCCAAGCACATGCTTGGTACTCATTTATCGACCCAATGAAGGAATGAAAGACTGGATCAAAATCTTACCCAGATCGGGTTTTGAACCCGAACATGTGGCGTTGTAGAGCAATACGCTACCTCTCTCGGCACTGAGCCTGATATTCTAATTCAGCTGACATTAAGTATAAAAAAAAATATTGATTTTCACGTTTTTTCAAAAAATCACGGTTTCGACAATAGTTAGTCACTTAAAGAATATTCTTCTAGGAAAAAACCGGGAGTCGACACAACCTTTCATCTCTTCAATGGGTCGATAAATGAGAACCAGGCTTTTTCTTGGAAACTAAACAATGGTGGTTTTGCGTCAGACTGACCACCTGACCGGAACATCTACTCGTGCACCTCAGCACCCAAGGTCACGTATACTGAGATGAGCACAGTAGACCTTGTCATTCATGGGGTGTTGCGCCACTAAGTTTAGTTTAGTTTATAATACCGGGAGTTCAACTCTTAAAAAGAAATGGTATTTGATACTAAGGAATGAATTGTGCATTTGATAAATATTTTAAGTTGTCAGACACGATCTCTATAACTTCACTTAAATTTCGTCCATTGAATTTTTTTCCTTGATTTTAAAACAGTATAATAAAATCCGAGTGTTATATTGCGTCAAAAAACAATATAACGCCTTTCTCTAGATTTAAGGCAAAAAATAAAAACATCTCAGTATCTTGGTATTATTAACAAAATAGTTATAAATTTATTATTAAGTATACAATGATCAAGTTTGAAGACCCATGGAAATTTGAGCCCGTCGGTGGTTTTTATTAATTACTTACCTGTATAATTTTATTAATAAGGAGATTAACAAAAAGGTCCGAAACATCTAAAAAGCCTTGAAACTTACTAAGAATTAATATGCTTCTGATATCTGATAAAACGAACTGATAGAACTATTCATTTTTTTCTACCGTTAAGCAGTTATTTTGTAATCCCTTGCATTTCTATGAAGCAGTATCAGCTCCTTTTCTATGCGATTATGTTTGTTGATACTAATCCCACCTGATCGGCATGTGCCAGATCGAGGCCCACGAAATTTATCATGGCAAAAGGCTAGATTGTACGCCTGCCGTTAGTCGTGACCTTAAGCACCATACAGGTGACAGTACGTTTTGGCTCGTTTCCACCCCAATTTTGAGAGTGAACACCCTGGGGCCTCACACCTCTCTTCCCCTTTCATCAACCTCACGAGAGGTCTTGCGACTTGACGGCGATTTAGAGTACTCCCAAGCGGCGAAGGCCCTATACATTTACAAACATCCATGCCTTCTCCGGGATTCGATCCCAGGTTCTTACGGCACAGCAGTCAGCGTCGATAACCACTTAACTGGATGGGCGGTTCACTTGTGTCTTATATACATAAAAGAAAGAATGTATTATGCTATATTATAGAGTTCATATTTCTTAAACCTTACTTTTTTATAAATCATTTTATGGAATTTAACAATATTCTAACAAATGAAATATTCATAAAAAATATAATATACTAATATTCTACGGAATAAGATAAGAAGTTATGCTCCTTCACTGAGCGTGAATATGCGTGGATAATACAGATTTTCTTCAGATAATCGATTGATAAGGTTATATGAGATATTGAGCAATAGAGAGCTATTATCTCCAATAAAAATATTTTAATATGGGCACTATTCTAATAAACATAGATCAAAATATTTCATTTTCTATGAACGAGCAATCTGGAGTGATAATTAAGACATCAAACATTTTGTCAGTTTTCCTTCTTCTGTAAAGCATTTGTATGCATAAAAATACAATAATTTTTAGCATTTGAGAACAGAATGAATATCAATTGGAAACTGCTAATAATTATGTTTGAAGATAAGAGAATCGAAATACAATATTTTATATAATAACACATTCATTTCACTTACACAACAGTTTCACTTAGCACACCCATCTTTGTTGTAAGTTTAAAGAATTTACCAGTTAATGCAGAAATGCAACTATTAAGCCAGATAGTGTAATCAACGGTTTTTAACTATATGAACAACATAGATATACTTGTATTACTCTACTGGATTTATATACAAACAAAAGATATCAGTACAGGATTCAAGTTCAATTGATCTCCTCCTCGTAGAGTAGTATAGCAACATTTTGATGCACTATAATAGTATAAGTAATAATAATCTGTGTGTGTGTGTGCTGATGAATGTAGAATCCCTTATGAACACACACATTACCTAAGCGTAATGAAATTTAAATAAACTGCATTCGATATATCATTAAAAACTCGAAGAGTCGTAAACTATGCGTATCTATCGTAGAAAATTAGATGCTTTATGAGCCTAGATGGCGATTTTACTCCAATCATAATCGTCATATGGCCCATCATATGAATTATTATATTGAAGATTCAACAAAGATTAAAAGTGTAGAATTTATTAAACAGTAGAGATGACTGTAATTATCTAAAAAAATTCCTTATAATTGACCTAACTAATTAAAATACTTAAAAGCCTTTGACATCTACACAGAATGCGATTATGTCTGCTTAATTTTCATGTGGATCGCTGTCGTCAAGATGACGAAGATATTGTATGTATATATATTGTACAAGAGTTAAAACTTTGTTCTAAAGATATTTTCGTCGTCGATAAATGTTATGATTTATATATGGTTGGTGTTCCTGATTCTATATAACTTTGAAAATTGATGATACTTGAAAAAACCCCGCGTTTGAGATTAAGTAATTAATTTTACTTCTTATTTTTTTTAGATATATCACACACAAAAAACATCCTTTTCATAATCATCCTCAAGGCATGAAAACTATCCACACTTTCCCTCTTTTCCAAAAGGTTCAAGGTCGCGATGCTTCCAGATCATGCCCCGAGGGAAACTGGTGCTGGAGGTTGATTACATCCGTCTTGTTCTTACTTCATAATCATCCACGACGCTCCAGGAGTCGAAATTAAGAAGACACGCAAGGGTCCCTCCCCTGCCCCTTCCAGTGCCCTTGTTCCGATAATGCGCACGTGGACGCAAATATGTGTGTGTGGCACACGAACCCGATTTTCGACTTGGAAGGGGACGACTCGTCTTGGAAGTCAATAAGGCAGTAATGAGACAGCTTCGGGACATAATGAAAAATTGTCTGGACTAAAGGATGAGACGGTGATCAATGAGAAATGACTGAGACAATGGCAGCGATTACTGGTTTTGTACATGCTGATTTGAAGTATTGTGGGAATATTCAGTCGACGTTGTGGTCAGCTTTATAAATAGTTTTAGAGAAACCAACGATCGTTATATGTGAAATTCGGGATTTAATTACTGTGTGTTGTGTGTGGTGTGTGTGTGTGTGTGTGTGTGTGTGTGTGTGTGTGTGTGTGTGTGTGTGTGTGTGTGTGTGTGTGTGTGTGTGTGTGCGTGTGTGCGTGCGTGCGTGCGTGTGAGAGAGAGAGTGAGAGAGGAGATTATTTCTAATTTTATAAGATAAACAAATCTATCTAAATGCAATATGGTCTAATTCAAGATGTATAAGATTCATTTTTCAAGAACTAGCTAATAGATAATTCCTCAATTACGTATTTTTAAAATTAAGCCCATTTAAAAAAATAATAAGCAAATTTCTTACAAAAAGGTATTTTTAAATTTTCACAATTACTTGAAATCTCTAATTTCAAAATGCATCACTTAATAAACAGTGATACCAGTAAAATAACAGACGTTAATACAATTTTACTCGAATAAAAAAAATATAAGAAGTACTCAAAGGTAAAATAATAAGCAAAAAATAATCATGAAAAGAAATATTTACGATTTATTAGTTTAAGTT